>JAQFVV010006199.1:16637428-16833597 GCA_028023455.1 Epiperipatus broadwayi
GAAATTAAATTCTAAAAAGTTATCCATTTATAGAAAAAAAAATGCAGTGCATTAAAAGTGGCAGGTAATTATGTACATTTACAACAATAATCATATTAACTAAATCATGGAAATAAGTTAATATTTTACAATGATAACTAATATTTAACACAGCATTACGCTGTTGCACATGCGCTTTGAAGATTTTAACTATAAATGAATGAATACTAACACTCAACCACATGATAAAGTCTTTGGAAAAGATAGAATGGCCATCTATCTTTTCAAACCCAAACGCTTTTGTATGGGCGAATCTTAAGTGTTTGAAAGTGAAATTGTGTATTAAATAATCATGATAACTAATGCATATCTGTAATAAATTAAATTTCAAAAATTGATCATCACTGAAACATTTAATCCCATGATTATTGTTACATTCAAATATCAGCCTTTCAAGCTAATTGAGCACGTGCCTTTTGAGGGTGTTAAATAAATGAATTTGAGTCATGGGAATAAGAGGATCCTTTTTATTTCTGCATAAATACTATATCTTGGATTGAAGAGGAAAGTATTCATTTATTTAACACTCTTAAAAGGCGCATGCTCAATTAGCTTGAAAGGCTGATATTTGAATGTAATATAATTGTAAACACGGCGCTAGATCAAATAATTGCTTATTTAATCATGATTATTATTATTAAAATTTATGTTTTCACTCCCATTTATTATTTACTTTCTTATGGATATTACTTTTTCTATTACTGTATTGTTAAATTGTTATAGAATAGATTGTTGCAATTTAATTGTTTATTCTTGCCTGAAGATTTGTGATCATAATATTCTAGATGTGATCATATGTTGAACTATTTTCATCACCTATCATTAAATGTTGAATGTCTAGAAAATTTTAAATTTTCAAATATAAACACACAAATAGACAATTCAGGTTAGTAGATTACACAGTTTTTTGAATGGTATTATATTTCACTTTTCTTCAAGTGTTGCTGGCTTGACTAATATCGATATTAGCATAGGAGTTGAACTCACACCTTTTATTTACTTACTTATTTATTGACCATTACATGTTATAAGATGCTCCATCTGATAGACATGATAGATAAACAATAGTTCTAAGCTGTAGCATTCATCATCTTCTCAAAACCCTAGTGACAGTATATATATAAAGATTGAAAATGATTTGACTAATAAAGAGGCATTTTATGATTATAAATAGAAATATTATTTTTGTTAAATGAAAAACTTTTTTATGAATTATGTATTTAAATATTGATTAGAGATACTTAATTGTATTAATACTAAAGTATCCTAGAACTACTAATTTCCTCTTCAAGAAGGATTTGAATATCTATTTGCATTCCCCATAACTTAGAGCTCAAATCTGCAAATGAACTTTGAAATTTTTTTAGATAATAAATGTTTAGATTTTTTTTTAAAGAAAATCAGTCCATGGTTGCCAAACCCTCATAACCACCCAATATTCATTACTAAGTGAATATATAGCTATTATTAGCTGAAAGATAAGTCTGCCATTAATTTGATTTGTGATGGAAAGACCACACTCCCAGGTGGATCTTACCTTCATCTTTAACATTTTTTTTAATGCAAAAATCCAGTCCTCCATTTACAGTTTTACATAAATATGTTTTATTGTAAAGTCTTTTATAGTTTTAGAAATTTTTATTTGTTCACTGTTTTTTATTTGTAGAACTAGAGTTTGAACACTTGAAAATGTTCATTTTAAATAACTATATATTTGATAAATAATAAATGATTTTTTTTTTTTTTTGTCCAAGTATTTATTTTTATTCCATGTATAAAATGAAATACTGTCAAACTTGCTTATGGCTTCATTTCTTGGAGCAAAATAATTTTATATTAGAAAGCTGAACAAATTAAGTTGATCATATGACTACTTGAAGAAATTAAATGAAAATTTATATTATTGCAGTGAAACAATTCAATTCCTTCTAGAAATATTTTTTTTTGTTTATGGATGTCATTGTTATCAGAAGATATTCAATCTATAAATATCTTAGATTACAGTAAATAACATGCATTTTAAAATTTTCTCTTATTTATTTTGAATATGTGTGTGTGTGTGTTTAAGAGATTTATCTGTTGCATAGATCAGCATTTATCAATATTATGCTTAAAATTTCTAAACTACAATGCTACAGTATTCAAGTATGAATTTGTTAATGCACCACTGGAGATTTATAAATATGCAGCTTACTTAATAACTAATTCATATAAGTGATATATTATTTTGATTCACGGAAAGTGTCACATGTATATTTTTGAAGCATTAATGACACAGTTTACCTCATATTCCCAGTATCCTAATTCTATTCTTGACGATTGGCACAAATATGAAAGTAATAAAAATATTATAATAATATCACTGTGATCTCTGTTGACTGAAAGTTTGTTTTTTCTATTTTGCATCTAGTGTGTACACTGGCTTGAATCTTCCCTAAGTATCATGTCAGTGAGAAGAGTAATTTGGTTGAAGAGAAGAAAAAAAATCCTGGATTGATTTTCAATTGAGGAAAGTAAAAAAAAAAAAAAAGAATTCTCATCTTGACAGTTGTATCAAATTGTCTTTCAGCTATTTTGCTCTCCATTATCACCTGAGCTGCTAAGCATATGATAAATAAAAAAAAAACTAGAAACAGTTCATATTTATGCATTTTAGTAGTGCCTAAATTAATATAAATATATATGCATTCTCATACATTGACTATATCATATGTTTGGTAATAGCTAATGAAGTTTTGAGATAAAGTCATTAATAAATATGTTAGAAATTTTAATGCAACAGCAGTAACAATGGTAATATATTTTCTACTTTCAATAGCTGGCAGCACAATTCATCTTGATCTCAATTTAAATTTTTCATAGTTAAAAATTATTTTATTCAAAGAATGTTCTATTGAAAATATTATGTCATTATTCAATTTTTATTGGGGGGGGGGGACTTTTCACAATTGTTTCATGTTATAATGAGAAATGTTATTACATCCAGTAGTTTATCCCAGGATATAGAAATTTTACTATGAATGTTCAAAAGTCAAAGGAATGCATTAAGAAGCTGAGACAATAGAGAAATCTTCTGTTTTGTTATTTTACAAATCTCAGTGTGATAGATAAATCTATCAATACAATAGATAACTGAATGGTTTGATGCTCTGTATGTCATGTGATATTTGAATTATTAGGAGTGACAAATTGAGCTATGATCCAGGAACTTTTAGCTATCAAATTTATTTTTCTACCACTATGCTCGATTATAGAATAATGTTTTCAGTGTCATTGAAAATTATTGCCAAAAATAAAAAATATCTTTTTTTATTTTATATCTGATTTATTTTACTTTTTTTTTTTTTAATGATTTGTAATCTATTTACAAATGTTAAATTGACTCAAATAAAATAAGAATTTGGAAATTTGTATCTTTTTTTTTAACATTCTATTTATTAATAATAGTGTATATTCTTTAATAAAATTTTGCATTAGAGTTTGTTTATTCACATTAGAAAGTTTATTTGTATAAATAATGAGGAATAATGCACATAGCAATGAAAAAGATTTATAAATAATCAATCATTATTTTAGCATTTTTCATATATGCACACAAGCAATACATATATAACAATATCTGGAAAAGTTATAGTTTAGACTAGCTTTATTATGATAGTTTATAAAGTAATTGTTATGAATTAGACAAGACTTTGAGTTTAGAATTTATATATGTCAATAATTGCCAATCTTTCAGAGTAACATTTTTAGAGATTTTTCACAGAATCATATTAAATATTTTCTTTAAATTAAATAAAAAAGAACAACATAATACTTAATTTTTATTTCAGCCCTTACTTCTGAATTATAGATCAATTATGAAGTTGTAAATCTGTCATAGCATTTGAATTGGATGACTGAAACATTATTCTTAAATTTAATTCATTGTAATTCTAGTATCAAACACAAATAACACTATGATCCAGCCAAATTTATTATTTCTCTTTTTATAATGAAAGCATACAAAGTGAGAATCTGTATAAACATGTCTTAAATTGAAAGATTTAGTAATCTCTGAAATAGTTTTGATAAAATGTTTACCCATCCTATTAATTATTTCTATATTCAGGATTCAGTAGACATTTAAATCAGATATTTTAGTTAGCCTCAGCAATATCTAATTGTATAGTTTTTGCATGAATTTTATCATTCAGTCTATCTATGCATTGATTTTGTAAGTATTTAAGAATTTAGTTAGATATATAAAAACTAATAACACAAAATGTCTTGCAATGATTTTGCAATAAAACAACATCACTATTTGGTATAAGTTAATTAGTTGTAGAGTTATAAACTCAAGAGTTAAGCTTTCTGTATTAAATCTCAGTCTATCCCTTCTAATATTCATATGTGACATCGTTTTTTGAAGAAACTAATCATTTGATTATTTATTTTAACTATGCTTCTAGTCAACAGATAATATAAAAATCTAGGCAAAACATTATTGGATTATAAGTATCATTTAAAGATTCTTCACTAAATATTATATACATGCTCCAATAATTTTAATAATCCATGTAGTACTGAGAATGTATAATAATATTTATGTGGAAATAAACTTGGAATGTGCATATATAATTAATTTCCAATTCAGACTTAACAGCATCATTGTAACAAAATGGCAAAAATCATCCTCTTTCATATCAATAATAATTTATTAGTGTAAAAAAATTATATGAACACTATTTCCTTTCTATGCTTACACAAGCTATTAAAACAGTAATGTGATGTGATGTACTGTAGCTTCTTCTTAAACGAAGTCAAGAATCTCTCGGCAATTGTACCAAACTCTCCATATAGTAGTGCCACCCAGTGTAAGCCATAGTAATCAATCATTGCTAGAAGCTTTGCACATAAATCCCTATCTAGTGCCTATTCATCCAATATCTCCAGACTAATTTCTAGCTTGTGACTTTCATTAGTGAGGAACCTTGGATCTGAGAGCAGATTAGGTGCAGTGCTCTCAGATTCCAGACTTCTTGCTGATGAAGGACACAAGCCAGAAACTAGTCTGAGAATATTTCAGATGAGTAGACAATAGTTAAGGATTTTTGTGCATAAACCTAGCATTCATTGAATACTATGGCTTGCACTGGGTGGCAATACTGTATGGAGAGAATTGCTACTGTTTAAATATCTTTCTGTTCTTTTATTCTTTCTGGAATATTTCAGCCAGGGACACTATTGTATGGGAAGTTTGCTGCTATTTGAAAAAAATATATTTTTTTTTTGTCTAATTAATAAATTAGCATTGATCTGAGAGACGAATTCTTTTCACATTTGTTAAAATGAATCTAGTAAGTCGCTTGTGAATTATGATATGTGCATTCAGAATTTTCTTCTCCATAAATATCTTTATATTATGCAGAAATTAATATTTCTTGCTTTAGTTTTTTATACTAAAGTCAATGCTTATACTTTTTTATATAAAGGATCTTCCCTAGAAGCACTAAATTTATTAACATTATATGGGTTGAAATAATCTCTATATTGAACAAACGTATTAAGTAAATTGAAAATATTTATTTTTTCTATGATTGATAGTTATTTTTTCACAATTATTGGTTTTATTAAAAAGATTCTTACAATTATTGGCTTCATTGAAAAGATTCATATCAAAATTATATAATTACTATATTTTTCAGACATTTAATAATCTGATTGCTAAAAATATCTATAGATATTGCAAACATAAATTTACATTCTGCATATAATTAAAATATTTTATTTGTTACAATAAATAATGACTTCCACATCTGGTATTAGGGCACACATGTTATTTTCCTGAAAATGGATGAAAGTCAGTAAGCAATAAATATTAGGACCATGTGGTAACACTTGGTCATTGTTTGCTACCTCTTTATAGCAGTCCTTATTAAGATATGTAATAATCAAGTTATATATATAATACAAGTAGCTTTTAATGCAGTTTTTAATCTTCAATTTTTTATATTCGAACACAGTAGAAAAACTTCCATTGAACTGAGACAGCAACCCGAAAAGTTCCAAAACATTTTTTTTATTTTTTCTCCCAGTTTTTATTATTTAAACACTTAAAAGGTACAAGCTATATATGTTTTAGATTTGCATAAATGTATAATTATTAATTTACAATATATTTATTCTTAACATTCTCAGCAACAATGATAATCAAACTTAATGTCACACATAATGAACTCTAGCATTGTCTGCTGGAACTTTAAAAGAAAAGTTGTCAATATTAGATTGAATTTTGTGACTTGGGTTTGAGATTTAAAACTACTGATAAGAATGTAAATCATTTTCCATCAATATATATGCATGTATATCCGGAAAGTGGATAAATGCCCCCGTATTCCAATTAAGTTTGATAGTTTCATAATTTCTCTTTTTTTCAAATTGTTGTAACTTTTTATTATTATTCATATTTATATATTCATTTCGATATTTTTTCTTTTATATATTTTTTAATTTTTGCATTAAATTTAAATTTATTTCATTTTCATTGAGTATTCTGTGATAATTTAAATAATTTATTTTTTAGTATTCACAGTTTCAAAAAATCAATTTTATGACAAAATTTCTAAATTCATAACTTTGTTAGATAGCCTTTTTTTTTTTTAAATAATAATAATAAAAAATCTATGGAGCAATTAGCATTTGGAAAAATCTTAGTTTTAATAATATGAAATCTTTATTGATCTGACTGTTGATTTCTAAGCTTGAGTTAGTCTCATATTTGATATTAGATATATAATACTGGTATTAGATTTCATTGCAATAATTAGTTGCTTCTAATGTCTGATTTTTAAAGAATTGTACTAAAATTTTTCCATTTTTATAATTTCCCTAACTTTGGAATTTGAAAAATATTTATTATCTAAATTTTCTTCAAAGAAATACATTTATGCCAAAAACTTTTTCCTTTTGTATACCTTTTTTAATACTTAATCAAATCTGTATCAATCCAAGTTTATATTTTTATTTGCAATAGTTGTATCTATAGACTAACATAATATTTGTATATAAAGAGTTTGTTATCATACATATATATTTATATATGCATACATTTATTGTATTTATATGAGTCATTACTTAATAAATGTTCTTAATGCTCTAAGAAAAAAAATTGTTTAATATTTTATGTTCTTCAACACTTTAGAGAAACATCTACAAAAATGTTTCAGTTCCTCAAATTTTGATAAATAAACAGTGCTATTTCTTTTTATAAATCTTATTAAACTTGATATGCATGGCAGCACATTAAAAAGTTTGGTAGTTTGAAACTCATTGAAGTTCATGATTTATGGACATGTTTAAGAATAAAAGTTGTGGGTGAACATTAAAAGATCCTTTGCTTGGTTCCTAACTGAGAAAAATGGAAAAAGGAACTATCTGACAGACAAATGAGATAATAACATTTTTTTAGGTTATTAATATTTTAAATAACTGATTATGTGGAGTAATCTTCTGAATTTTATTTCATCATTATTATAAATTGTTTAGAGTCCCTATCTATATTTTTTGCACAACTTGTGTGTATATTTTCATATGACTATTTATTTCTTAATTACATTTGTTTTCATTTATTTATTTGAATTTCCATTTCTCTTCACCCCTGTAGTATATATAAATGTAGCCTTGTATGTGAAGATAGGTACATCTAAATATAGAATCATTTAGAAAATCAATTATTTTGAATGAATTTATTATTTCATGTTATATATTTTCCTCTTAGTTAATCTGGTATGTTATTCTTTTATTTAGTTTACTTTTTTTTTTTAACTGAAGGATATCATTCCATGTTATGCTAATCTTAAAAATTTATTGCAAGAATCTTTGGAATTTATACACTGAATGTTTTAAAAAAAATTTTTTTTTTCATTATATGTAATAATTTATGTTTGGAAGCAGGGGAGCTATTTTGAAATAATTTTAATTAGAATTTTCGTTGTTTGAATTGTTTTAGAGGAATAAATGTTTAATGATATTTATTTATTTTGACAGTAATAAAAGTCTGTGAGTGCATAATCTTATGAAATAATGTGTGCTGAGGCATTAAAGTTTTGTTTCTTTATATATGTGAATGTAGCAACAAAGGTTGAAAATATATTTTATTTTAAACAATTTTTTTGTATGGGATATACTTTTAACATATACCAATTGAAATTCTGTACTATGACCATCATTTTCAAACATTATTGATTCACTGCCAGTTGAAAATCCCTCCAAATTTAATCCAATTTTTCTGATCCATAGATCATCTTTTTCATGCCATATAAATGTTTATTTTATCCAATTATCTCACATATGTAATCTTTCTAAGTCTTTTACAATTTTTTAAATCCAATTTAAGACCTCAGCTGTCCATCTATTATCATTTCTTCTAGTAAAATGCCTAGCTTAATCCCATTTTACTCTCAATTCTTTCAGTGATATCAGTATTACATGTTCTCTTTCTCTCTCTCTCTCTCACACACACACATATATAAATATTTCACTTTTGATTCCTTATTACTTCCAGTACACATATCTCTATACATTATTTGTATTACTCTCTGTTCATTGTCCAAGTCTCAGATCCTTATATAAGAACTACAAAACATATATATTAACAACCTTCCTTTTTAAACACATAGGCATATTTCCTTTTAATATTAAATTTTTCTACCAAAAGCATTCCATTCAAGTTTAATTCTGTGATTAAGTTTATGCTTATGTTTTAATCTGTTTATTAAAATTTTATATATGTAATTTTTATTTTGATAAATTATTAATGACTTGTTGCAATAAGTTTGAAAAGCCAGCAACAATTTTTTTAAAAAATAACTTTGCTTTGGTATATACTTCATACTAAAAGCTATGTAAGAAAATTTTTTTTAATAGTATTGCCTGATTCAAGATTAGCCATGATTAGTTACATATTTGTGAACTAGACCAAAAAAAAAAAAAAAAAGAAGACAATCTTGAGATATAATTTCAGTAGTTGTCACAATGTATTATAAAAGTATAAGTATTGGTACATATATATCACATTTAATTTTTAATTTATTGAAAGTTATTACTGTTTTCTAAGTAGTGATTTAAAAAGAAGTTAAGTACAACTTATTTAAATTGGAAGCATGATATAATTAATCGAAAGGAGATTTATAGAATCTATCAAACTATTAACTTAATCATAAGATTTCAATTAAATTTTTTTTTATCAGTACACTTCTCATTTCAAACTCCAATATATTCTCATTATCTACTAGCACAGAAATCCCACATGACTTTCTCATACTATACTTGCATTTGCAAATAATCTTGTTAGGGTAGTTTGGAATTTTTATGCTGGTAGATGATTGGGTTATAATAAAATATGAGGTGAAAGATGTGCTGATAAAAATTATAAAAATATTAATTTTACTATTTTTTGATTATTTCATAAAAGTATTCATTACTTGTTTGGTAATTTGAGAAGGAAAGATATAGTTTCTATATGGATAAATCTCCTAGTATATACAGATAGTGTTTAAACTTTAAGACCATGTGAATTTTCTGAATATATTTAATAGTAGAGATTAGGTGGTGATAAATTGTTGGAATCTAAATTTTTCAAATTATTGATGACATCAAGTTCAGTTGACTGAGACATGTTTGTAACAATAAGTTGATTGATTTTTTTAAAAACAAATATTGCCACTTGAACTATTGAAAAAATTCTATAGAAGGTATAAGTAAATAACATTGAACTTAGAAATTAATATAAATGAGAAAAAAAAATCAAGAATAAAATGAAGAGTAATAAAATAAAAACTAATTGGATCATCTGAATAAAAAGATGTCCTGAAATAAATAAATTATCTACAATATAAATGGTTGTATCATAATAAGACCAGACTATAAATAGAACAAGATATCAACTAAATGATTATTATTGAAAGATTAGAAAGAAAACAAAGACAGAGAAAATAAATTATTATGGAAAACATTTTTCATTAATAATGGCATGGAATTGAGATTAGTGAATACATTTAGTAGAGGCTTTAGCTCAGCAATGGAACATTTATGGATAATATCAATGAGAACTAATCACTTAATAAAAGAATATGTAGGTAGGATTTTTGTGGGTTTATTTATATCTTATTTCAGTACATTTACATGTATGTAATGTATGTTTTTGTCCTATCAGAAACATTTTGGAAACATTTCTCCTTTATAATTTTGTGCATCACCAAAGCATATAGTTAGTTATGCATTCTTTCTTTAAGTATATATATATGAGTGTATGTGCATATATACAAAGTTTTTTTTAAATGACATTAATTGAATCAAATCTTTTAACATTAGGATTATATTTTATCATATGATCAAAACAAATTTGAAAGTGAGTTCTGTAAATAGCACTAAATCTTTTTTATATTCAATTTTTATAAAAGTGAATATAAACAAACATTGTTGTTATTTGTATTTGAACATCTGAATTTTAAATACCTATTAAGTTAGTATGTGCATATATATTTATTACTTTCATATCATTTTAAAAAAAGTATTTTGCAATTTTACTTATATTTAAAATATAGTTATTGTAAATTTTTGATTAGAAATTGTTTTAATTTTTTATAACATAATCAAGTGAATTTAAAATCAATTAAAATTCGTTTGATAAATTCAAATGAGAAAATTCAAATATTATTATTAGTTTGGTATCTAATTTTTTTGCATCATTTACAACAACAATTATTTATCCTTAGTATCCATCTTTTTTTTTTTTAAATATATAAACAAATGATTTTTTTATTCAAAATTTGTGAATCATTTTTCAAAATGAATAAATAAATTATTTATTCTAACAAAAATAATTTTAAAATAGTCAAAATTAAGAAAATTGAATACTATGGTAGTCAATCAATAGTATTCTGTCCCATGGACAGGTCCAGGGAGTAGTCACATCATCAATTCATCCATTTTCCCATTCTATTCTCTTCATTATCCAGCTATTCAATTCCATGTAACTCTTCCCATCTCATATCATCCAGCAATGTCAATCTTTTCCATCCTTTCTTCTTGACTCCACTCACCATTCCCTTCAAAATATATTCATTAAGCTATAATTTCTTTTTAATATATATATAAGGACTTTATATAAAATAATCAAGATACACTATTGAAATAAATTAATTATTAATTAATTAATAATGTATAGTGTTTTTTTATTAAATAAAATACAATTATTCATGTATCTTAATATAGAAAAGATCGATCATCCTATTATTATTATTACTATCATTGCTACTTAAAAATAATTTTGAATGATTTCATATTTTTTCATTTATTCCTCAACATTTTTAAAAATGTCAAAAAATAATAGAACACTGGTATTTAATCTTTGGCATAGCAATGCTTTTTATGTATCTTATATCATATATTGATTCAAAACTTTTGATAATACATGACATTTAATTTTTATGATATGCATTAGTTTTCCACTAATAAAAAGTTATGTTTGTTAAATTCTATACTTGAAGAAATTGGTAGAATAACTGGATAATCGAGTATTATGATAAAGCAATGACATGATTATTATCTGTAATATTTTGTAGTTTCTTAATATTCTTTTTAACATAATTATTTGTCCTAGAATCTCAATATTTAGAGTTATATAATTTACTTTTAAGATCCATTTACATCATAATGATGCAGCAATGAGCACCCTTTTTAAAAAAAGAAAATATCAACCTAAAGTTATACAATTCTTTGTACTTGCTTATCGATTTTTTCTTTTAATTTTTTTTTTTTACAATGTGAATAGTAATTTAATTGTGTTATTAAATATATGTTTTTTAATTTATATGTGTGTTCTAAAATAGTAAATAAATTTAAAGCCATGGTTTAAATTTTGACACAAAAAATATAAAAAATATATATCATGATCATAACTAATAACCACTTTATTCTATTAATGTCATACATGCTAAATAATAATATTATATTTTATCCACTAATAACATTTAAATAATAATTATTTGAAGCTTTTACAGTTAAGAATATTATTGTATTAACTTTAAATTTGCACATAGTTTATGAGCATATAAATTTTACTAACAACTTAACTCATGAAGTAACTTCTTAAAAAAAAACAACAACAGCAAGTATATAGCATGGAGTTTATTTAGTCATTGAACAAATTTTAGTAAAGTAAATAAAATGGAAGAATTAAAATGAAATGATGTACTTTTAATAGGCCTATTATTTTCATTTAAAGTTCAAAGATCACTTTTTTCACTACAATATAGGCAAGGCACAACAGTTATAATTTCATTAAATATAATTAAAATTATGTAGAAGTCTTATAATTTTGATTATATTTAAAGATAATAGGGTTTTAATTGGTGCATTTTGCCTGTTTGATTTACTATGATAAAAAAAATTATTTGAAAAAGGATCCATGTAATGATAATAACAAGAAGATTTAGAAAAATGGATAGATCCAAACCAAATTAAAAATTACTGATTTTATTGTAAAGATTAATAAATGTAAATGAAAATCAATTCATAATAAAAAGATAATCATTGATATAATACAACTTTCAATTAGGTATTAAAGCCTAATTTATCTTCAGGAAAGTTATAATTTAAAATGGGATAATAAGATCAAGAAGTTTTCAATATTATTATAGAAGAAAACATATAAGAAATTTCCCTATAAATATTGGAAATTTTTTTTTTATGCAGTGAACTGATGATGATAATATTAAACTAATTAATGTATCACATTTACAAATCAATTATTGTTATTAAAAAATTATACATTGCTATAGTCAAAAAAATATTATGTATAAATAACTGTAGTCAGATTAATGCTATAAAGAACTTCATTATTTTAAAATGGAAGTTAGAATATCAGAACTCATCACAAACTTTTGATTCTTATTCTAAATGCAAGATATTAAAAGTGGATATAATGTTATATGAATTAATCATCATTGATTGAGCAGTAGTGGACTAACATATTTATATAGAAATTTAATCTACTACATCAGTTAGTTAAGTTGAAATTTTATAGTTTGAACTATGTGGCTTTTTGATATACAATAATAATATTACTAATTATAATTAGTTTTTGATTATAGTCATATAAAAAACAAGTTTTAAAAAAGAGTTAGTTTGTTTTATTTCTATTTTAGTTTTTGATCTATACAATTGTATAAGAATATTTATATACAATTGCAAAATTTATTTTTTAAGTACATTTTAAGTTTTATATGTTAAATTAATTTTCTATAATTAATTTATCAATGATGAACAAAAACAAAAAAAATTGTACTTTTTTTTTTTTCATATATCAAATGTGTTGACCGGGAAGTGAAACTGGGCCACCTGCTTGAAAGGCAGCTATATTAATCACTAGGCCACCAATGCTCGACTAAACAAGCTGTAGATTATAATTTACCATTATTTATTAAATGTATTAAAAACCTGTTATACAATATACAGATAAATCATTTTCAAATATTATTGATCCATTGAAGAATGAGCATTTACCCAAGTTTAATCGAGTTTCTCTGGTTTGTAGCTTCTCTAAATGCTCCATCAAATTTCCTTATCTATTTATCCAGCTTACAGATGGTCTCTTTCAAGATCTTTTACTCTTCAACTATTTGTTTTATTATTTTTTCTACCAATATATTCCATTTAATTCCATTTTAGTCTTTTAATTTATTTAGTAATGTCAGTATCTGTTTTTTCATCATGTATTTAGTTTTGGATTCATTCTTGTTAATCCAAAATTAATTTATCAATAATTTCTTAGTTGTTTTCTGAAGTCTCTATATTACTCTTCTGTGAAACATCCCAATTTCAAATTCATATATAAGAACTGATAAAATATGCCTATTAAAAGCTTTTATATATATACCCACAGACATATTTCTTTTAAATAGTAAGTTATTTCTACCAAAAGTACTTTATCCAAGTTTAATTCTATGATCAATTTCAATCTCCTATTATGTTTGGTTCAATGGTAGAGAGGCCAGTTCTAGAGTTTAGGGTCCATGGATTGTCCTTAGTTTTGTGACTTTTGGAATTCAAATTTATTAAGAACTTTTAAATAATAAAGTCTTTTGATTATTTATTTCATTTATTAATTTTTTCTAGTGTGTTTCCATCTATGTTAATGATTTGATCAAGATAATTATAGTTAACCTTTTCTAATATATTATTATCAATATTTTTTTTCATTATGTGAAAACCATTGAAAATTATTTTAAATATTTTAGAATTTATCTTTAGTTTACTTTCTTGCTCTTGTATTGTTTATTGCAATGCTAGAGTATTATTTGCAAAAACAACAAATCACTAGCAAAATCTAGATAATTTAAATAATCATTTATTTTTATTCCCATTCATAAAATTACTCTAAAATATTTTTGAGATATGGAATAATCTTGTGATACACTTTTATTGATGATAATTTTTAATCATTACTGTAGCATTTTGATAAATATTTGTCAGAAATTTTATTGTGACCAAATCTATATCTTTTTGTTTCAAACTTTTAATCACTGTGGAAAATACAGCCAAATGCATTTTTATAATCTATAAATCCAAAACACTATGACAAGTCATACATAATTTTTTTATATAAATTCTCTTAGTACTTGGATATGTTGGTAAACCAGCTTTTCTTTTGGTAGGGTAGAATGTAAAATTTTCTGTAGAAGAATTACACATAATTTTAGTAAAGATCTTATGTAGAACATATAGAAGACTAATAGATCTGTAGTTTTCAATATGTTTTTTCACTTGTAGTTTCATAAGATTGCATCTTAGATTATAGAATACAATTTTTTTTATAAGCTTTTAACAATTTTGTAAAATGGCCATAAAGAAAAACAGCATATTTCCCAAATATAGTTTAAATTAGTTTAATATCTTTTACTGTATTCAAAAAGGACCTCATTGTATAATGATTATTAAATTCATCTGCTATGCCCAAAATCTGGAATTATGGGAAATTTTATATCAGAAAAAAGAATACAATTTTTTCTTTCAGCCAGCCAGTTCTTGACCATTAATTGGCAAATGAGTATCTAACTATTATTAATTAGAGAGTTAAGTTACCAAGTAAATCTGAGTTGGTCATACAAGTATTAAGGTGTTATGAAAATAGATGTCTTTCTCCATTGGTGGTAAGGGGAATTTAAATTCTTATAGGTGTTTAGCCTATGGTTTATCTATTATTATTTTTTATTTTATTAACTGATGTGCATAGATTCATATTTTTAGTAAAAAGTTAGTTATATTTATATTTGTAGAGTGTGTAAGCCAATGTGTGTAAATCATTTTTGCTGGTTAACAATATGAAAATCATTAATTTATTTTGGTAATTTGTCATTGCTTTTTTATTGTAATGAATCAAAATTATTTATTATAAAGATTAGAATGAAAATATAATATTTAATGAAAGTTTAATATAAGATAAACAGAATTATATATATATAAAAGTCACAACAAAAGCAATAGCATGCAAGTTCACTCTTGGACAATAAGATGGCAGAGCAATCAATGCCTGCTGATTTTCCTCACTGAATTCTAGCTATTTAATCATTATTTATGTGGGAACAGTAAACAAAAATTAGTGTTTATCTTTTTTGTCTTTGTTCTTTCTTAGTTTTATGTTATATGCAAAATAACCTGAATTTTGATCACTTTAAGATTTTGAAACCAAGTTGGTTATATAGACCTGAAACTTATCTTGAAATTGCTAATCTTAATTATAAGAAATTTCAGGCATTCCAACTCACCTGATGTGTATCTCTTATTCTGCACATGCCTTTTTTATAATGTAATATTTATATCTGTTATATTTTATTTATTTGTTTTTTTTTAATGTATTTTACATATATATATATATATATATATATGTAATGCATATACACATAAGCATTATATTTATATATTATATGCATGGTTATGAAGGTGACTATTGCTTTTGATAGAACTTTTGATTAAGCCACAAAACTGTTCTCATAGCATCGTCAAAGCCCATTATTTGTAGTAGAAAGTGGCTTATTTATTTAGATGCTGATTTAAATCATGTGACACTTTTTTTTTTTTTAATACAATCGATATCTGATGTAATAATGTCTAAGAAAAATTGGCTTGTATAATGTAATTTTGTCTTTTCAAAGTTATTTATTTGTTATTATTTGAGAGAATTGTAGTCCTTCTAGAAGTTGTAATATATTAGAATTTACAATTTATTTCTTAAATACTGATATGACACAAACTATTTTCAAATCATGGCAATGCATGTCTAAGTCTTTCCATAAAGTTGAGATAGCTTTGTGAACTATTGCCACACACACAGCAAGCTAGATTAATCAATAGATGCCAGAAGGCTTGTGCATAAAATCCCCATCTAGTGCCTACTCATCCAATATCCCCAGACTAATTTCTGGCTTATGGCCTTTGTCAGTGAGGAGCCTTGGATCTGAGAGCACTGTATCTAGATCTTAGAATCTAATGCAACCCTCCAGCAACCACCTTTTATCTCCATTTAACTACAAAATTATGAGTCTTAAACTGAAAACACCTTAATGTTTTCAATCCAATCCCATTAGCTTATATAGTCATAAGGGTCTGAACCCAGTTCAGTACCCATACATTTTGGTGTCTTTGGTTCTTTAATAACCATAGCCACTACTATCCTATTAGGCAGGATTGGTTTTAAGCCAATAAACATCACATGACCACCTCCTCTTATGCTCGTGTATAACTGTTGTTAAAACAGGCAAAACTCACTATATATATTGCCACACACAGCAAGCTAGGGTCTGGGAATATTGGATGAGTAGGCACTAGATGGGGATTTTATGCACAAGCCTTCTGGCATCCACTGATTACTCTAACTTGCTGTGTGTGGCAATATATATATATAGTGAGTTTTGCCTGTTTTAACAACAATTATACACAAACATAAGAGGAGGTCGGTCATGTGATATTTTTTATTCTGAAAATTTGCTTATTTGTAAATTAATATTTATATGAATTTGTAAATTTTGGTTTTTTATTTTAATTTGTGTATCCATTTATAAATGCACGCATGTGCACATATATATATGGATATATATATATGGATCAAATTAAATAGAAAATATCTCCTGTTTCTGTATGATTAAATTTGTGTTATTTATCAGTCAATTGCTATTTGTAAGCTCTAAATGAGGCAAGTCAACCTTATTACTATTAGCTATTGCCAAGTCAACATTGACATGATGGCAGTTATATGAATAAAACATTTCTCCGGAATAAATTATTTTTCAGGCTGTTTACAGTTATATACATTACTGTGATGATTATTTTTCAGGCTTTTTAAAGTTATATACATTACTGTAATGATAGACTTTATGTACCTGATAGCTTGTCCCCTTCCTCATAATCAATTTTTCTGAGAATCATATAAGTTTCTATATTTTTAGAAACAGTTCTCTTCATTATATTACAAACCTGATTAATTATAAATTTATTTAAATGCATATTCATTACTTAAGGCTGTAGCCTCAATCACATGCGTATAAAATGCGATAGTAGGGACCTCTACAGGTCTTAAATGATATCAGATTATAAAGCTATTATATTCATATCCCTAATTAGTATGTCATTTAAGTTTTCTTGTTATTCACATACATCATATAAATATGGCCAAAATAGAAAAATCGCAACCTCTCCATTTCTACTTTAAAAGTTCAGGTCTAGTCTGATTACATATTCATTTATTTGTTTTTCTTTTTAAAAGTTTTTGCTTACATGACAATTCATAAGCATTAACATTTTTCCTATGTTATTCTTTATTAATCATTAACATTAAAATTTATTGCTTGAAGCACCTTTATGTCCTTATATCTAAAAGTCATTTCCAGGCACTGTAACTCTGATTAGTGTTCTTTTGTGATAATTTTTTTTACTGGATTCTTTGTTGATAATGTGTTCCTTTGTGATAAATTTTTTACTGGATTCTTTGTTGATAATGAATGATCCAAAGTGGCAAAAATCATCAGTCACTTCTGTTTTTATTGCCAATTATGAAATCTGATGCTGAACTAGACATCTATTTTTCAGTGAGTCTTTTAATTTGCTTTTAATAGACAAAAGAATACTGTTTTTTGTAGCCTAAGATCTACTTAATAAATGGAGTTGCATAATATGTTTCACATGACCAAAGAAAAAAACAAATTGATAGAAAATAAAATGTATATATTTATTCTTGAATTTATGGCAAAAAATAAAATCAAGAAATAGTATATTCAGCAATGAAAATAATTTATTTATCAATAAATGTACTCATTTTTAACAACAAAAAATATATTGATAAATAAAATGTAAGCAAAAATGCAAATCCAAAAGATGAAATTCTTTGTTTTTTTTTACCATATCTGCATTTGATTTGTTATGGATGGTTTTCATTTAAAACATCTTTTGCCATCAGTATAGATAACTTCCACTTAAAATATTCATATTTATTACTATTGTCTACTTCTTGATTTTTTTATTTAATATACATTTTGTGTTTGCTTTTATTTGATACATTTTCTGCTGTAATTTTTTTTTTTTTAATTTAATTTTTTTCAGGTTCAGATTTCTATTAACATTTTATTTCATTTTTGATAGATTTAATTTCTTATCAATATATATTTTTTGTTAAATATATTAACATTTTTTTCATAAATAAATTATTTTCATTGATAAATATATTATTTCATTGATTTTATTTTTACCGTTTATTTTTTATCTTTTTTTTTTTTTTTTGTGCGTTGCAATATTATGCTTCTCTTTTATCAGAGTCAGGAATCTCTCATCCATTAAGCCCAGAGAAACCTGTTAGCCACCTTAACTTCCCTCTCCATTCCCCATCCTAAGTTTTTCCATATTCTTCTCTATCCTGCTTTATCCCATTTCCACAACATTATCTTTGTCCATTCTATGACCTTTATATCTAAATTCCCCTTTACATTTCTCCAAACCTAGCATAAAAGCCAAGAACCCATTTTCTGTATAATTATTTTGTTTATATTTATTCTCCCACAACCTTATTATTTGCACCCTTTCTGCTTGTAATCATTTACATTCAATTAACAGATGCCTAATACTTTCTATGCCTTTCTTATATAACTTGCAGACTAATTCATCTACATTTATTTTGTATATTTGAGCCTTAAACAGTAAACTATTTTTTTTTTGCTATTATCATAAATTAACCACATCCAATATTTTTGTTACTTCTATATATATTTGCCTTACTAGTTCTCCATCTTTCCATTTTTTATTAATGCATCTATTCTTCTATCCCATTTCTTGCCATTATAACACTTAACAATTTTCCTAACACAATCATCCCACCTTTAATAAGTATGCTGACATAAAGTCTTTATCCAAATCTTCTGCATACCATACTGTCTTTCTTAACCATCTTGTTGCCTGTTCTTTATTCATAATTCAATTAAATACTATTTTGACTATCTCTTCTTATCCATAATTACAATCTGTTGAACATTTTCATTTTATCTTTTGCATCTCTCATATAAAAACTTGACCATCCCATTGCTCCTTGAATTGCCTCATTTGCTGACCACACATCTGCATCTAATGCATGTCTTCCTACTTCTCTTTATACTTTTTCTAAGTAATCTAACAGTTTTTTACTATCACAACACATTGTTACCATAAGTTAATGCTGCTACTTCCACTCCCTTCCATAAAATTCTAGTTACATCATATTTATTATATCGAAACACTATTAATTTTTTTGCCACTTTCTTTTCTTTGCTTGATTTATCAATTTTTTCTTCCATTCATCCAATTTCTCTGATTACTTAAGATGATTCCCAAATAGTTATACCTATTCACTACATTTAACTTTATATCCTTCAATAAAAATTCTTTCTCTTCTTTTTTCCCAACATTTATCATCACTACTTTTGATTTTACTTCACTAAATTTAATCCCCATTTCTTTACCCATCCTTGCACATGTCTTCAGCATCATTTCCATGTCTTCCCTATTTTTTGTGACAAGAACATATCATCAGCAAATAAAAGATCAGATAATGTATATATTCCCTTGCCATCTATTAATGGTATCTCTATCCCTCTTCCTAGTTTTTCCCTTGCTCTCTCCATTTCTTTCAAATATAACAAAAACAAAACTGGTGACATAGAGCATTCTTGCCTTATTCCAACCCCACTTTTAACTCTGATTCTATATTTTCTAATTGATATGTATAGTACTTATTTATATACACTCTCTTAATAAGATTCACTAAAATTTTCTATTTCTATTTACTCTATCATATGTCTTCTCTATACCTATAAAGAACATTTATAACTGTCTAATCTGTGTTCCTACTCACATCCATAAATTATGTCACTAAAAATAAACTTATCTTATATATGCATATCTGATCAAAAACCTCCTTGCCTTTATTCTATATTATTTTCTTCCATCTATTTTGCCACCCTTCCAGCCACCATATAAGCAAAAACTTGATGTAATACTGATGTTACCACTATTAGTCTATAATTGTTTAACTTTTATGATCCTTATCCTTTCCTTTAAATAGTAGCTTTACTTTTGTATTATTCCAGCTATCTGGAAATTCTCTCTTCTGTACCATCTTCTTAAAACATGATAATAGATTTAATTTTGTTCTATTTCATAAATTCATCATTTCTGCTGACTATATATCTAAACTTCTTGCCTTTCCACTTTACAATTTCTTTCCTGCCTCATTCAATTCATTTTCTGTAAACCTAATATTTCCATTACTATATGCTTTTATGTTTGTTATCATTTTGTTCTTTATATCTAATGTCTTTTCTATATTCATTACATACTTGTTTAAGATTGTTTCTAATTCTTCTCTAGAATTACACTCTTTTTCCTCATCATCTAGTAATACATTTCTCTCTTTCCTACATTTCTTTTTTTAATATATTTTCAATTTTTTTTACTCCCATCTCTTTATCAATATCTTCCAATAATTTATTATTTAATTTCATTCTCTTTATATAATTATCTATTTTAAGCAACTTCTTTTTTTTAATTATTTTTCCCATTTAGTATTAACTTTTACACTTTCTTTGTTTTTAATAGCACATTTATATACTATTCTCTTCATGCTTTTCCCCGCTCTTTTATATTTTTACTAATTCTCACTTTTCTATTACTTTTATTCTTCTGAATATTCTGACCTAAAACCCTATTTGTCACTTTTTCTACTTCACAACACCAGTCCTTAAATTCATCCACAACACAAAGTCTTCTATACTTTTTTCTACTTTATTTTATATTCTTCTAACTTATTTTTATCATTCATTCTCCATCCACATCTTTCACTATTCTTTCTATTTTTATTACTATTTTCCATCCCATTATTAATGGTTTCTACTATAAAAAAATTATGATCACTATAACATACTCTCTCTTCATTATCAAATACTTTAATTTTCCATACTTTATTCATTACTCTTTTTTCTACTAATACATAATCTATTGTGTGAAATATATTATTTCTAGACCATGTGTATTATCGCTCATAAATATTTGATAAATTTCCAATTCTTCAAATTCACTGTCTGGCAAAAAAAATTTCAAAAGCTGTCCATTCTTATTATCCACACCATCAGTTTCTTCAATATGCCTACTCATATCCCCTATAACTATTATTTTCTTCTCCCTTTTTGAACCTCTGTATATTCTTAGCTAAGCTTTCATATATATTACTGTTCCAGTCCATTATAGTTTGACTATCTCCAGTGGCCATATACACTATACCCACTATCCATTCTTGTCTCCCTAACCTTATCTCAAATCACAAATGTTCTTGACAGTTTACAGTATATAAATATTTTTTTGACATAACTCCTATACCACCACCCCCTTTTTCTTAATTTATACCCTGCCATACCAAGTCTTCTTTTAGCTGTGTTTCCACTACTGCTTATACCTTAAACTCTTCATTTTTAACTGCTTTAATTCCAGCCACTTCTCTGGTCTTCTACCATCTTGCATATTCAAATATCCAATTTTAACAATTTCTTCTTTTCTTACTACCCTTTTATAAATCCTTTTGACTTTCTTCTCTATTACATTTGTAATTAGCTTGTTTGTCATTAATTTTACAGACTCATCCCCTCTCCACATTTACATTTATATCTAAATCAGCTACTTTTTGTTTATCTCTTACATTGCCCATCCATTCTTCTTTTTGATAATACTGTAATTTAAAACCCTACCCCCTTTATAAGTATCATGAATTATTATTTTTGCTTCACTTTTCTTGTTTTGCTAAGTGCAATCTTACTAATAAAAAAATCCCACACATCCACAAACATAACATTATTTCTCTTGCATAATTTTTAGACATGACCTATCTAACATAGATCTGTTGTCATATATTGGTAGTAATCCAACTATTCCTATTCTTCCTTTAAGCTTATTTAAATTACTAATCAATTCTTTGTACTCATCCATTACTCTTTCCAGTGGCTTTGCCAAATTATTTGTCTCTATCAAAATATAAACATCTCTACTCCCTTGTTTCTTTACCTTATCTGTATTATCCCTAATTATAGCTCCAGGAAAACATACTTTTATATATCTATTTCTATTTTCCCTTGCAATTACATCTCCACGTCCTCTAATTAGCTAGTCTCCTATCAATATGTAACATTCTCTTCCACCTTCTGAACTTGCCTATCTAGTTCTTCCTTATCATTTTCATTCATTAATTTCTTGATCTGCTCACACTTTATTTCTAAAGATTTTAATTTTACTTCTACATTGTTTATCTCTCCTTCTATATTACTTATTCTTTGGCTAACTATCTCCATTGCACTACTTATTTTGTCATCCATATCTCTTGTCACTCCTCTAAATGCATACTCTATTCTATCTTAACTACTTTTTTTTTTCATTTCTCCTGACTTTTTCCTTAAATTATCTACACTTAGAAACTTTTTTCACCTCTTTTATCACATTTATACATGATCTACATAACCACACACCTGTTACATCCTTCCTAGTCTTATTTTTAAGTATTTCAAATGAAAAACCTTATCACATACAGTACACTCTACCAAAGCACACCTAATTTCCTTCTGATCATTATATATATATTGTGGGATACAAATGCAATCCATATTTTCTTATTTTTCTAATTCCTCTACTTTATATTTAAATTTATGATTTTTCTACTACTCTTCAAACCTCTTTATACAAAAGGAAAAAAAAAACTTTTTTTAAAAAAAAATGGCGATTGATAAATACGTGCTTCCTAACTTTATAACTCAAACATTATTATCTTTCTTAAATTGAAAAATTATTTAATAGCAAACCTACTAAAAACCAACTAATCTTACACATGACTTACTTTTAAAGCTTCCTTGCAGTAAACACAGACACACAAAAAATTTTTTTCTTTTATACTTAAAATGGCATATCACTTGTCAAATGTTAGCCATATTTTTCTCAATCTTTCCAAATCTAATTAAATCTATCTCTCTGGACTCCAATTTTTTTTTTCATGTCCACACACTAAGCAAATATTTTCCAGCAACAATATTTTTTCCAGATGATATTAAAATATATATAAACTTTAACTTATCTTGTGGAACAAATCAGCCATATAGTGTGTAGCGTCATCTAATGAATAGAGCTCAGATTAGGGAAGCAAAATATATTGAGATTTTGACTAAGCAGCAATTGCCATTTCAGATTTATATGTTATTTTATATTTTCTCTCTTTACTGAGACACACATACTTATATGCTCTTAATATTTGTTCTGTTTTCAGCTGCAACTGTTTTTTATTCATCAAAAGTATTTAGTGCTTTATTCCTGATCTTTGATTTGTTAAGAGAATTTTGATTTTATATTAACAGCTTTTGCTAGTATTTATTTCTATCACTTTTCAATGTTTTTTTCCCATTTAGCTTAAAATTTGAAAATAATTTGATTAATTAGGTGATAGTAAGACCATGTAATAATATATGTTAGTCATTGACTTAACACAATTGTAACAGCTCAATATTTACATTAGATGCATATTCCAATGAACCCTTTATATCATTAAGAAACAAATATATCTATTAATCTAGTTGGATAATTTATAAATGAGTGATAAAATAAAAACTTTCATTATCAATTTCTTCATACTAATATAGTATGATTAAAAATTTTATAAAATCATCATTCAGATGTTGTAACAATAAATGATATTTATTATTCAAGATATTGCAGAATATACTGAATAATGAATTATAATAATTATGTTGATAAATCCAGTTAAGTTTTAAAATCAGTGAACATTATTTATATAACATCATGTAGGAATTTTATTATGAAGTTCATCAAAATCTTATGATGTGATTAGCGCTTTGCTCGCCTTGCCTATGATCTGGTGTTCAGTTTTAGAGGAAAATTGGAAATTTTTTCAATTAGATGAAAAATTCCCAAATAAGCTAATGATTTAGTTTAATATCTATATTGTAGCCAATCTTGCCGACCCTTCAATATTGGTTATTTGATTGATGTGCCATCTTAAGTGGAGAGTTAAAACATTCACTAATTGACAAAAAGTTTTTAGAATGATACTCTCATTGAGAGCCTTGCACATTAGTAGTATCTCTGAACCCAGTAAATATAAATATGGCCAGGTTTAAAAAAAAGATTTTAAATTCTTGTTAACTGATATTTATTTTATGAGAATTTATATCTTAACTAATTTTTTCTTAGCTTGAATATAAAAAAAGAGTTAAATATTGATTAATAATTGTGATAACTCCAACACAGGAATGTGATGAATTAAAAGTAATATTAATAGTGTATATTCAAAGAAAACATTGAAAATAGAAATGCAACTAAGTATATTTTGGTGTTAAGCAGTCTTATCAAAGAGTTATATTTCTTAATTGTTGCCTTTGAGAATTTTCTGCACTAATAATGCATTTTGATTGTTTTTAGTGTTTTCAATATTTTTCTCTAAATATATGGCATTAATACTGTCTTTAATTCATTAAATATTGCTTATATAAATTATATTTTAAAAGATACTTTAACTTTAATCATGCATATATTATTTGTTTTGTAAACATATTTTTATAATGACTTAAAATATTTGTTACAAAGATTTGCTAACTTTAAAATAATCTTTTGACAAATAACATTATGTTTAAGCAAAAAAATTAAAATCATTTGAAACATTATCAATAATAGCAGTTAAATTACTTTTAATATAACCTTTAACAAAACAAAATTTTTATAGCAATTAATGTACCATATATATTAAATGTCCATTAAAAAATTATCTTGTAGATTTTGTATCTAATATCAAAATATTCTAAATAAATGTTTGTGCATGTGCATATACATATATAGCAAAATCTATGCTTCACAAAGAATTAACAAATTTGAGTAAAAAAAAATTTTTTAAATAAATTATCACTGGCTTTAAAATGAAATGATAAATTTCTGATTTATATTGGAATTTTATATTTTCTTTCATTTGCTGCATCATAAACACTTACACACTTCTATGTATACAATCTTAAAAATCATTTAAAGTAATTATACATGTTTGAGATGTGATTATTCTGCTAATAAAAATTTAGCTATTCATTCCAACATATTTAGTGTATTAATTGTCATTGTTGCTTTAAAATTAGACCTGTTTTTTTTACACCAAAGAAATCAAAGAATAAAAACGACTACTACTATGCCTAAAATTGATTGAAAGATCAATAAAGTTAAGATAAACTTGATGATAGTAGTACAGTTAGAATTTAATCATATCAAGCATATGACTGTTCTTGTTTAAATAAAGCTTTTGAAATCAAGCAAGAACATAAGTGATTTATTTATTAAAAATGTAATTTTGTTTTTAGTCGTGATATTATTTTTGTTTTTTTAATTGAAGTTTTAAATTATAACAGAATTAATGAGAGTGTGGCTTTCTGTAATGTTTTGGGTGTTTCAAATTTTAATAGAATATAAAATTTTAGGTTTAAAATAATCTATTTATCTCTTAACATTTTTTCCAAATTCAATTAACTGATGTTTTTTTGTTTTGGTTAGACGACAAAATATTCCCAGTAAGTACATATATATTTATGTATATATTTAATAAATAAATGTAATATTGAATTATTTTTTTTCGTATTTGATTAAAGCAGCAAAAAATCTAAAACTTGAAAGGTTAAGAAAAATCATGTTACTGTTCTTTTAATAAGGATAATTTATTTTATGATAATTATTAGAACTGACCATGTGTTGAAGTAATATTTTTTACTAATTGGTATGATAAATTAGATAAATTTGTTTTTGATCAGAAGATAGAGGGTTATAAAAAATGGAAAGAATTAAATTTTAAATTTTTTTTTTACTTTGTCTGATATTTGGATAAAAATATATTTGAAACTTACATATATAAAAAAGAAAATTATATCATTTGTAAATAACTTTTTTAAAAGAATATAAAAACTAAAGTTTACATATTACAAAACATAATATGTATGATATTTAATTGTTAAGCGATAATTACAGGTATTTTATTTTACTTAAATGATAGATCATACTGAGTATGTTTATGTCCTCAAAACTTGAAAAACTACAAAAAAAAAAAAAAAGTGAAAAAATAAAAATTAATATATATTTAATCTATAAAATATAATGCAGACATTTTTTTTTCATGCATCAATCTTGTGCACCATAATAGCATTCTTGCAATCACAATGATACCATTTGCAATTGTGAAATTGCTGCACTAACAAAAAAAAAAAAAAAATTATTTTTTTTAAATTTTAATATTTTAATTCACAGTGTAACCCATTTTCATCACAATTAAACCCTTATTCTGTAATGTATCTACTTTTTCTGCTGGAAATCTGGAAGCAGCTCATCATCAGCATATTCTTTTATAATCTTGAAAGTTATACAGTATAATTATTATTTCCTTGGACACAAAAGACTTTATGTGACCCCTTCAGTGATTTCTCTGCTAAAGTTTTTTGTATAGATTTGTTTTCTGACCTAACATGTAAAAGATATATAGTGAATTGTTTAAAGCAAGGATGTCTATTTTGTATTTTGTTTAATATTTAGTTAGCAAGGTTGCTAATTGTATTGATAATGGAAGTTATTAGCATTAAAAAAAGGAAATTTATTAAATCACATTTTGTTGTTGATATGGAAATACTTATAGATGTGAAAATATGCTGACAAAATATTATATATAAGATTGGTGGAATTTGTTGAAATTTATGATAAATAAAACTGCACCTGTAAAAATAGTTAGAAAAAAGAAAAGATTAAAATTGTTTAGCTGAGCAGGAAATTGTAGAACAATTTAATGCTTTTAAATATTTGTAGGTTGTTTAACCGATGATAGTAGTTTTAAAGAATAAACCTCACATGATCACCATTTCTTATACTTGCTTATAACTGTTATTAAAGCAGGCAAAATTCACTATACGTATTGCCACTCACTGCAAATGGTGATCATATCTTTATTGGCTTAAAACCAATCATGCCCAATAGGATAGTGGTGGCTATGGTTATTGAAGAACCAAAGACACCAAAATGTATAGATACTGAACTGAGTTCAGACCTATATGACTATATAAACTAATGATCTTGGATTGAAAATATTATGGTATTTTCAATTTAAGACTCATAGTTTTGTAGTTAAGTAGAGATAAAAGGTGGCTGCTAGAGGGTTGCATTAGATCCTAAGATCTAGATACAGTGCTCTCAGATCCAAGGCTACTCACTGATGAAGGCCACAAGCCAGAAACTAGTCTGGAGATATTGGATGAGTAGGCACCAGATGGATATTTTATGCACAAGCCTTCTGGCATCCATTAATTGCTCTAGCTTGCAGTGAGTGGCAATACGCATTGTGAGTTTTGCATGTTTTAGTTTTAAAGAAGTTAAAGAATTGTAATGATATAATTATTAGAAGGTGCTTAAGTATTAGTCCAGTGCTGATAAAAATCACCAGCATAAACAAGTGAGTATATAAAGATATAATTAAACACATTGTCAATCTTCTAAAAAGGAAATTAATTAATTTTGTAAGTGAATATATTAGATAATATTCAGATGAGAACGTTATTAGTCAAAATGTTGGTTTGCTTCTAATTTTATGACCTTGATGTCACACTTTATGTCCACAGTTTGGACAAACAATGGTGGTATTTCATTTAGGGTTGTCTAAAGAGAGTAGTCATTTGTAACAGAATGTGGTTCAAGGTAAGAAAGTTCAGTCCAATGCAGGGATGCTAAGAAACAACATTTTGTAAATGCATGTTTGTTTCATTTCCACTAAATAAAGTTATAGGTGGTTAGTTTTCAAAATAAATATTGCTGGGCCAATGCATATAAGAATTCTCACCACTGGACTAATATGTAGGTACTGTAAGAAGTTATTGAGTGTCTCTTAAGAGAATTGTTCTGAGTATAGCATTATAAGGAAGATATATTTAGACAATTGAAACAGACAGATGGTAAAATGAAGAGATTGATGTATGATATTTTTAGAATCATTAGATGAAAGTTTTTGGGGATTTAAAGCTGTGTGATGACAGCTAAAAGATGTGTTGGTATTATAAGTAAAATTCTACATGTAGTAGATGACTAATATTCACAGTTTTTGTTTTGTAATTCATTTATTTTTATATTTTATGTTATATTTTGTATTTAATTTTTATTTAGTAGTAACTTTACTCTATCTCTGTGATTTATAAAGTCTTTAAAAATGAAATATAATGGGCATATACGTATACACGCACATTAATTTTATAAATAAAAAAATAAACATAAAAGCCAAAATTACTAGCAAATACTAAATATTTTAAATTAAAAAAAGTTAAACTCATTAAATAATAAACCCACAAATTACAATAAAAAATTAATAGTAAAATAGATGGAGTATAAAGGTGAAGGGTAATAAAAAGAATTATCTTAAAAACAGATTTATACAATGTGAAACAATAAAAATTCATCCATATTTGTAGATATTTTTACATTGGAAAGATATAAAAAATATCAGTGTACATTAAAAGCAAATATATTTTCATCATTAATATTCATCTAAAAGTTGTTCTATTATTATCTTCTAAGAGTTAGGTATCACATACTCTTTAGATAACATTTTCCAATACTCTTTTTACTTAATTATACTTTTCAAAATATTGTACTTATTATCTTCTGTAAGATCATCAGTCAACTTTTTCTTGTATTTTTTCTTGTTTATCTATTTTCTCTAGTCTTTCCAATGCGTCTTTCATAATTCCACTGTTTATTAATACAAGTTAGAAATACAAATTTAAAGTAATTAAAAATGAAACTAGTCATGAAGAATTATTATTGTTATCTCTGACTTAAATAAAAAATGTATTTAAAGGATTATTTTATCTTGCTTTCATATATCATATGTAACAATATACAATAATATAAATATGTATTGTAATTATAAATTAATATAAAAGATTTGTTTTTGAATAAATTTGAAATTTTTTTATTTTTTAAAAAAATAATTATTGGAGGGGGAAATTATTAATTATTATTGCATATGATAATTCATCGCGAAGAAATATAGTGGCTGAAACGATAAAGATGGGGGGCAGTCAGAACAATAAAAACGGGCCATGCCTAATAAAATATAAATGCCGAAAGCCCACGGAGTTCCTGGAGTGCCTGTTCTCCATCTGGTTCTTCTAACAAAGCCTTCCTCCTTCTTTCCAAATATATCAGCCTCTGGTCTGCCTCTCCTTATAAAAAATATAATAAAACTAATTTAGAAGTGGAAGTATGTATCACTCTTTATTCAGTTTAGCAAGTACATGTGTTCCCATGGCGCCCGGTTTTCAATCTAGATAAGTATCTATAGTGTACTTGAGTCAACCATTCAGACATATTATTACAGGGACTATGACAAAAAGACATTCACATTTACTATATTGATAAAATTACGATCCATATTCAAATTATACAGATCAAGATTCTTTAGACTGCTAGCCATTAGGTTATTGATGAACAGATGTATATCCTATTATGGCTCAAACGCATGTGAAGCCATTTTGTTTGTGGCCATTTAACTAAATTATTTATCACAATAAAGGTAATAATGATGATGATGATAATAATATCATAATAATGATAATAATAGTGATATCATAATAATGATTATAATAGTGTGATGATACCGCGGCTATCAATAAACTCACAACAATAAATTCTCTTTATAAACTTATAGGCTCTATTAAAATTTCCTATTTCATACTGGGATTTAATAATACTATGGTGTGTTGATCATCATGAATCTCTTTGCATAATATTCATTTTCATAAACCCCTATTTACTAAAATATATTCATTACGCTAAACATTAAATTTAATGTTATAATTTAATGATGATGTTGTGGCGTCTCTTTTTATAGTATTATTTGAAACTTTTTAACTAATAACATGATATCCTCTTTGATGAGGATGATCTAAATTCATGGACACAACACATTTTAGTTTCTATGTTGAACTATAATTATCAAAATTTGGTTATTCTCAAGCATAATCCTTAAATACCCAAATATCAACATTCTAGCTTACCTATTATTTTGCGGTGTAATATTTGCAAGTGTTGCTCAATATATACGAATGGTAATACTTAATACCGAATGATGATGAATTAAAATGATAGAATTAAGACAAAAAAAAAAACAATATTCTTAATAATAACTCGGAACCAATTAAGATATATAATTATATTTTATTAACCTCTCTCTTTCTTTCCTTCTTTAAGTTAAATCGACAATTAAATAAATGCTTATTAATATAAAAATTTATATAAGTATAAGCAAATAAACTAATATATAGGTTTGTCTCTTTCTTGATATCTCAAAATAAGCGACTTAAATCAATATTAAAAAAAAATACATATTCTATAAATGCTTATTTAAGCTTTTCTTACTCATCAATCATAAAATAAATTTCAGGTGAAACTTGTATATGTTATTTCACTTCCATTCAATGTATGCCCTACTTTTCAATTTACCTTTTAAACTAATCATATATAACCTATTCTTTGATGTGTTTGGATAGCAGTTACACATTCACGCTTCTATGTTAACTATATGTTTAAAATGTATCCCAAAATTACCTATATAAAAATTCTTTCTCTTTTGCCCTATAGCGAAAGAAAATAAAATACTATATCAATTTTTTAAAGCAACAAGATAAAATAAAAATAAAAAATATAAAGCTATATCATAGGTTGCTCATTATCATTAACAACGAAGAAAAAAAAAAAATTCAACATACAATATATAATAAAAAATAATAAAAAAATTGAAGTTTAAAGATTTAAACTATGTTTGTGCTATGTTGTGAGATATTGCAAATAACTATAGATAAACAAGTCTTTATGTTTCTGTACAAAAAATGTTTGACCAGTAAATTAGGTTTACTTTTAATAAGTAAAAGAATAAAATCGGTTAAAGAAAGTTCATATTTACCCATCTCTTTTTACTTCTTATTAATGTCCTGAATTTGAATTTTCAGCTGTTTTCTTTGCTCACCAACAACAATAACAAAAAAAAGTTTTGCAGATACTTTTAAGATAATGCTGAATCAATTGACTTTGCTTGTTTCTTCAATTCCATTATTATTCACTGTTGATTGGCTTCCTTCTACCATTTACAAAAAAAGTTATTATAAGTACTTTGAATAAGTAGGTCCTGGTTTGCTTGTCTCTCTTCTTTAAAAAATATTGACCTTTAGATGATTGAGGTAAATTAACAAATTTGATTTTGGCTTCAAACTTGGTTCTACTGCTTTATAATTTTCTTTTCCTCCTATTTCTCTTCTCCATTCTAAAGGCTGGTTTTAATAAGCAGAACAGAAACAAAGCCCTATAGTTGTGTGGTTGGCTTCAAATCTATCTTTTTGTTGGTTATTACTGGATACATGACTTCATAGACAGTCAGGTTTTGACTCTTCTGTATTAACAGGAAGAAAAATGGTTTAGCAATGCAGAGGCATAGTATTGTGCATAACCAAATATGTTAATATCATTTTTTATATAATTATTACTAAATTCTAATAAATTCAATCTTGTTCCATTTCTCTCCTCTTCTTTAATATTGCTGGAAATTGCTTTATATAAACCCTTTCATTTGTTTTTTTTTTTTTCAACTTTCAAAGAGTAGAAAAAAAAATTAAAGTTCACTCTCTTTTAAATAAAAAAAATCGAGCTTACATTTCTGCTTAAGAATAATAACAAGGAAGGGATGAGTTGAGTCTCAAAATAATAATAATAATTTAGTGCTCTCCTCTAAAAAATTAATGACTAACTCATCATCTCTCTAAAGAAATTTAAGACTAACTGATCATCTCTTTAAAAAAATTTATGACTGACTGATTAAAAAAAATTGTTTCAATCATTTATATTGCGAATTTCAACCAAAGAAAAAAAACATCTGGAAATCTTTATCTTAAAAAATAAAGCTTCAAAGTTTGAGTCGGTCCAATCAATAAAGACTATAATTGATCGCTATCGTTATCTACATAAAGCACCTCTTTTGTAAAAATAATTTTAAGATACAGATAACAACAAACCTGGAATCTATAGCCATCAGGAATAAGTGTAAAAGCATCTTTGTGTTTGTACAGATCTATTCATTGTTTCACACGTGTACATTTTTTCCTTATCTAACAATCTTAATTGCCTTATTTCACACTTTTCTGATTTACTCTATTTTAACAAAATGAAAGTTAAATAAATTTAACACATATTATTTAATAAAAATATTATATAATAAATCATAAAAAGAACTGCTTATTCATAATAATAAATCTATACATATAAATCTCTGTATGTATAAAAGAATAAAAAAAAATTTTTTTTTAAATAATTGAATACTATATATATATATCTACAATAGTTATAAATGTTTTTTTCTTGCTTTCAATATTATTTTTAGTACTTGTATAATCTTGTTAGTATTTTTGTATATACTGCAATTATTTATTTTAAGATTGGCTAGTTGTAGTCGTAAGCGCTTGAGAAATTTGCACTCTTTCAATTATTTTAATTTCAATAGTATACAAAATTTCTAAAAATAATGAATTTATAATATTTATATTATTTATTTTCAATTATATCTCCTACACCTAGATTATCTATATATATTAATTAACTTTGACAATGTAATTGTTAGTGTAACTACATTTTTTTTAATTACACAGCAGTTCTGACTGATTTTCTCTTTCTTCCTTTGTTTTCTAACCTTTTATTCTTTATACTTTTCTCCCTTCTTTTCCCCCACCCCTTAATGTTAGATTGGTCATAATCACTTATAAGTGGTCTCTAATGATGATAATGATGATAACTCTAAAATATGTTAAATATATCAGCAGCTACTCAGTATGGTCATTCCAACTCCAAAAAAAAAAAAAAGAATTAAAAAAAAAAACAACTACTCTTATGATGAGTTTTGCTACTATTAGTACAAACCAACCTATAACCTAAATATGCTAACTTGTTTTTCTGTTTATTTAATATTTTGCAATACTATCATTTATCTTGAACAGAAAATTTTTCTTTCTGAAATATTTTGATAACATATCTATTTGTAGGTCTCCAGTGTATTCTATTCTCTCCATGTTTTCCCAGTGGATGCCTTGTGTGGTTTAGCGGAGTGGTAGAGTTTCAGTCTCTAGATCCTAATCAGTTCTAGTCCTGGCACTTTCAGCAGTCAAACTTCTTATGAATTATTGAGCAATAAATCCATTTAATAATTTTAATTTCTTGCCAATGGAAACAATTGTTACATTTTTTAGAATGTCTTCATTATAATGCTTATAATGTAAATGGTATCCTCCCATGAAAACCATGCTCAAGTTCATCATAAAACACAATTTTATAAAGTCTTGTATTGTTTATTTGTTTACATAATCACTTCAACACAGTCACGTTATATATGACTTGCTTTTTTGATTATTATTAGTGAAGTCTATAATATCACGTTTAGCAAGTTGAAGAACATACTGATTAGTTTTATGATCTCACCAATTTATTTTAAAAAATTTTCAGAGCGTCCTTAAGTTAAATTTCTAATGCTTTTATGTTGAATTGATAAGATATCCAAGTCTATCTTCTGTACAATAAATTAGATAAAATAATACCTCTCTATATAACTAGTTTAGTTTTAATAGTTATCTTACTTTAATGAAGTACCCAGTCTTTTAACTTGTTAAAAGCAGCAGATGAACATTGGAGTCTATGTTGCATTTCAACATCCAAATCCATCTTCCTACTTTCAAATTAAAAGTTGCTGAGAGTTGTTTTTCCATCATTGGCTAATTAGCAAATTGATGTTTTAAACATTAATTTTTAAACCAAAGTTTTTTTTTGTTTTCAAAATATGAATTGTAGATTATATTTTGGCCAAAATAGAACAATCGTCAGCATACTATAAATCCAGAATCTAAAAAAGATGAAGTTTTTGTTTTTGCTTTTAATAGATTAAAAGTAAAAATGCCACTATCAAACATGTATTGCATGTTGATCTCTATTTCATTAAGCCAGCTATAACACCGTAAAAGCCAACTGTTATAAAAATTGTAAATAATATTGGAGAAAGTATACATTTGTTTAACACCAATTTTTATTTTAAATAACTTATTATTTTCCATCTTATAGTAATAATACTGTTTCTCATTCCATCATGTAGAAACTGTATAACTTTTGTCAGACAGTTAACTAATTTCAAACAATACCGTAGTTGAGTTAAATGCCCTAAGCAAACCAAATCACTTTTTTTGTTTCCAACACCTTTCGTGCATTTGCCTGACAATAAAAACTATATTTATAATCTTATTGAATTTTTAATAACCATTCATATATGACTGAAAGTAACCTATTCAATAAAATCTTTTAGAAATATCTTTGCTGCAGTAGATGATGATATTCCATAATAATTACTACCATCTTGTCTGTTTTTAAAAATTAAAACAATAGAAGCACCCTTAAGATCGGTTAACAGGTTTTCATGAGTCCATATATTCATAAAAAAAAATCTAATATTTTTGAAGCTGATGTATCATTAAAATATTTAAATTTTTACATTTCCAGATAATTTATCAGGATTTGCAGTCTTTCAATTTTTAAGAATACAAATGAGATGTTTTGATTTTACTAAGCTAGATATCATTTGCAAATTTAAATGAATATATAAAATGGATATATCATTAAACATTGACATCTCAATTCTTGTATCTTCATTTGAAAGAAGTTTCAAATATTGTTTGCATTATATGAGTGTCACTGCTATATTCAATAGGATTGTAATACTATTTCTTAGTTCCATGTGATGTTCTCGGTAATGACTATGATCAATTAAAATCTATGTTATCTTTGCAGTTTTGATCCACCAATCATTTTTCAATCTTCTTGTTAAACAGTGAACTTCTGTATTTAAATCTTTATATTTATTATAAAACTCCATATTTAATTTATTATTCTGCTACAAAAAAGTGACTTTTTCAAAACTCAATTAAATATTACTAGAAAAATATTATTGGCACTTCAAGTCTACTTTTTTTTGCTATCGATTCTTTCACATGTTCCTCTGCCAGATATCAGTGAAGAAATTGCCTTGCAGAAATTTTATAAAAAGCTGTTCAGCAGATTGGATAAGTCAATAATTTAAAATATAGTTTAATCATTTAAAAACTCATCTCAAATCAAAATCTGCATTGAAGAATTTACTATTGAGGAATGATGATATAAAAAAAATATAATTCTTTTGAGATACAAACAAATTTCTTTTTCCAAACCTAACAATAGAGTCAATTAGATCAGGGTATGCAACTTTTTTACACTTGTGCCCCCCCCTCATACACAGACTGAAATTTTGCATTACCTATTACATGTTATTGCCATCCTATTATATAAGGATAGTAATAATTAAAGTCATTTTACCTCATACAAATGTATATCTCTATATTATATTTCAGTATTGTACATATGATTTGATATAAGATCTTTGTAAAAACTATATATTATCCACCATGAGAACTCAAAATTTTCACGACTCCCAGCAATTTTTCTGTGATCTCTTGAGGGATTGCGATTCACAGGTTGTGCACCTCTGAACTAAATGATCCTTCTATATGTAGCTGGAATCTCAACAAATTCAAGACAAGCCATGTATGTGTGTTTTCAACTGTTTATGAAATTTAACATTCACTGATCTATTCTGTAGATGTGAACAGATATCAACCATGAAACACCTATAATGTCTCTCAAATCTAGGATTACAGTAGGAGAATTGAAGTTCTTAATATAGTCACCAATGAATATATATTTTAGTTGAAATCTGTACATAATCCTTTATGATATTTTTGTTAATAGTTAAGCTGTCTAAAAATAAATCCATATGCTAAATAAAATAAATAAAGATGTATATTATTAAATTTTTATGAGGCATTAAGTAAGTTTGAAAATTTAAGTCCTTCATAGGAAATCTTACTCTTACCAGTCTCAATTTAACATTTGTTGTTAATTTTTATTGTGATTATTTTCTATTATTTAATTTACTTTTTCATATGGTATAATAAATATTAAACTGGCTCAAGTATATTTAAAATCCAAAAAAATTTCAGTAATACATGTGGTGCTTGAACAATTTTTTTTTTAAGTTTATAACTACACCATTAAAAATATATATATATTATTTTTTTAAAAAGCCTCATTCTCCAAATAAAATGAGAGAACCTTTTTTTTTCTTAGAATTTCTAATTATTATTTAACCTCAAGATTTTAATATTATTTGCTATTTAAATCTAGGATTTATCACTTTAGACTTATTTATATTTTAAAATGGAAGAGCAGTCAAATATATATATATAGAATAAAATTTAATTCAATTCTGTATTGTTTAATACTATTTATTGATACTACTACTAAATGAAAATCTATATAATTTATATGGATATGTATCTCTGTATATATATAAAACTGCTTTAATATTTCAACCAGCAGACTGGTTTTCATCAGAAATCCAGTCTGCTGGTTGAAATATTAAAGCAGTTTTATAGAGAAGTAATTCTGTGTTTTTATTATGTTTTTATTTTTCCTTTAGTTAGTTTGTATATTTATTATTTTCATGTATATATATGCATATGTAGACAGATATATGCATAGACATTGGTGTGCATTTATATGCAAAGCATATATGTTAAGGCTATTTTTTGTTGCATTTTTTTCTTTTAGAGTATTGTATGGCATTTTTGCGTATTTATATTTATGATTGTTTTTGATGATCCACAATCTTTTTAGCTCAGACATATGCCATACCCACTTAGTAATTATGCCTAAATTATTATGACTTAAGTATTTTATTGTACTTGCACCCAAACTATACCTGGGTCTCATTTTATGCTGTAGATAGGTTCCACAGAAAACCTGCATTAAAAAAAATTGCACAAAAATAGACTTAATTTACCTTGAAAAATGGGGGATAGGATCTGTAATTTTCAGAATTTGCATAAAAGCAAAGCAACAAGGAAAAATTACTTTAAAATTCGCACTAAAAAAATAAGGAAATAAAGTATGACTAATAAAAAATATCAAACATTTGAAAAAAATTGGTACAAGACAAACTTTTTTTTATTAACTACAGTATTTAATTTGACATTTTTTCATACATATTTTTCGATGATATGCAGTTCGTTTGTAAACTGATAAGAAATCAGATTCATCGATGTGATGTGATGTAGCTTCTTCTTGAACGAAGTCAAGAATATCTCAGCAATTATGCCCAGAGAAACTTGTTAGCCACTTTATTTTACATTGCCCACTCTAAGTTTTCCCATATTCTGCTCCATCCCATTTACACAACTAGTGCCAATTTCAGTCTTGTGCTATGTTAATGGTTTTCTGTTGACAACTGATTTTTGCTACTGAAATAAATTTTAAATGTTCACATTTTGTTTCTATATTAAAAAAATGAGATGCAATCAAAACAAAAAGATTATACATTATCATTAGAAATATTTTCAGTTTATAAAATCAATAAAATCTTCTTAATTATTTTAAAAGATTTATTTCTGTTATATCTAACAAAATACATTTTAAAAGTTTAAAATTTTTGAATATTTATTGTGATATTTTTATATGTAAGTATAAATCTATTATTATTATTTACTCATTAGTATAAGTAGGTTATTTATTCTAAATACAGCTTCAGGCCATATTCACGTTAGCTGCTAATATAATGTTATATTTTTGAAAAAAAAAAAAAAGTATTTCAAATCAAACTAAGTTATTAATAATTTAAATGTCTTGATATCTAATAAATATAGTGAAATATGAAAAATATTAAGGAGAAACATGAATTGCATAACTTCAAAATCGCATTAAAATAATCCGCATAAAATGAGACGCAGGTGTATATAATAATAACTTACCATTATCTTAATTTACTAAAAAGTTAACACCACTACTTTTGACTAGGTAATAACTTGGCTATTAGTGTGACCCAAACTAATTACTCAGTAGGCCTTGAGACTTTAATTAAGATCCCATTATTCAAGATTGCTAAAATATATGTTAATATTTGTATATATAGACATCTTTGGGGAAAATTGCATCCTTCAGCAGAAATGATCCCATTAATCCTTACTACTAGTTATTTAAATATCATTATTATTAAAGTAAAATGTTTGTTCCAATTCATTGGCTTAAGTATATTTTCTAGATATAGAGATTTTTAAAGTTTTTATTTGATGGCTCCTTACAAGAAATAGGAATATATATTTTCCCACTTTTGCTAGAAAACACTTCAGTTTCATGAAGACTATCATCTAGGCTTTCCATTTCTTTTTATTTTGGGCTACTTAAAATGAAGTTATTTGGTTGTCATTACTGCTAGTTATATTCAAATTGAAGAATTAGGTTGGTTCTATTTAATTTATACATTGGATGACTGCTTTCCCATCCATTTTAGATCTTATGATATCCTATTATGTTTCAATGATGATCACACATTTATTGTCAATTACAAATTCAATCAGTAATGTATTGACTATTTATATTCTAATCTTAGGCTGGCAAAGTATCATTTATGTATTTTTTCCATTTTTTTAAATTAAATGTCATAACATTTTTAGTTGCTTTTATTTTTACATTTTTTTTGTTTATTAAAGTGATAATTTAATTAGATTTTTTATTTTTAAAACAATATTTTTAAGGGGGAGGAGAACAAAATATAAAAAATGCTAATCATATTTTAGTTACTGCTTCCAAAACAAGAATTAAAAGCTTTATCAAAAAATGATTGAAGATTTAAACATTAAAAATTAGCATTTAAGCATATTAAAAGTTAAAATGAAAAAAACTATATTTTATTTATAGCTGAGAACAAATGAAAAAACCCAGTTAGAGTAATCATTCTGTTTAACAGTATTTGTCAATAATTATACAGATGTACACACATTTACATAAACAAGAACGAGGAATTATTGTAAATAATTGTCTATCAATCTTTTTTTGTTTGGTTGTTTGTTTGATTTTTAAATTTTCTGAATTGAATCAAGGTTGATTGTTCAGACTTTTTTAAAGCAAATTATTCTTATTTATATATTAAAAAAGATTGTAGTAATGGATTTATAAAGAATGATTTTAGTGATATTGATATTTTTGTTTTTTCCAATATAACTGGAGTTTATTAAACTATGACACTTTTTGTATGAATATATTTGTATACATTTATAACATCAACAGAAAAATTAAGAATCAAATATTATTATAATTTATGTATTATTTTTCTGTTGTTCAGTACAAAAGGAGAATTAAATTTGAGAAGAGTTATGTAATACAATATGGGTGACTTAGAAAGTGACAAAGAGAACAATTGAGTATAAGACATTCAAAACAACAGATTTTTCTATTTTCACATACTATATTAAGTACCTTGTATGGTTAAGCATAATGAAAAATTGGTAGGCTTGCCAATTAAAGGATTGATTTTAGTTTAGTACATTTTAAAAAAGTAAGAATGCTGAACTTAATTAATTGAATGGAATGGTTGCACTCAAATATCGTTTGATTTTCCAAGTGCTTAATTGTACAATTATTCTATTATTATATGAATTGAACATACAAAAAATAGGCTGATGAAGACTATTGTTGCTTTTATTGGATAATTAAAAAGAAGAACATAAGAATTTTATCATGGTGTATATTAAATAATAGTAAAATTGCAGTATGGTGTTCTATATCATACGTTCATTGGAAATTACATTGAAACATGTATTTATAGATAGTTCCATTTCAAATAGTCTTGAGCAAAGTGTCTATCCAAAACAACCATTTAAATAATAGAAATAAATATAATACAAAATCAAAAATATAAATGCAAATATATATTTAAAATTAATTGCTGTGTATAATACCATTTTGCTCGATTTTAATGAAAACAAAACTTTTAGAAGCACAAAATAAAAACAAAAAACAAATTTATTCTAATAAAAAAATCACTTTCTCACCTGGAATTTTTTTCTCCTTAGCTTTCTAATTCAGTTTTATGAAAAAATTCTGAAACATCTTACATATATGCATCCTATGCCAATTAATGGCTTCTACCATAGCATTTTTGTTAGTTGGCAGTTTTTACTGCCTTTTTATTTGGATTTTTTTTTCTGTTACATTCTGTTTTTTGCCTTATTGTAAAAATTTATGCTAATAAAAAAAATCATTTACTTTTAGTTTTTCATTTGAAAGTTTTTTTTTTTTTTAATGACATTAATTAGTTTTCTCACTCAGCTTTTTAGAAAGACTATGAAATGTCTTGTGTGTATGCACTTTATGTTAATCAGTGATATTTGTCATAATATTTTTATTTATTGTTAGTTTTACATCCTTTTCATTTGGATTTTTTTTTCATGACACCATTAATCAGTTTTTTAATTGAGATTTATGATCATATGCAGCAAAATAATTTTAAAATATGCCCTACTATAAACTTCAATTTAACCTTAATAAGTCACACACATGCAGTACATTCTCATATAATAGTGTTTCTTCTCCTTTCTCTGCCCCCCCACCTCCCCTCATAATTTTATTGGATTTCCTACTTATAAATCAAGGACTCTATCCTCACATCTGTTAAAAATATGTTATACTTTTCTTTTTATGCAAAAATCATCTTGATTTTTTCAAAAATGACTTACTATATGCCATTTAATTATACTAATGCCTTCCAAAAAGATTAATTCATTTTGCACCAAACTGCATGCCAAAGACAATGACCTTTTCCTCCACTCAACCCCTATCTTTTATTTTCAGAAGTCAGTTAATACTGTTTTTAAATTTGTTACTGCTTATCCTGCTGATATGAAATTTATTCTAGTGACCCCTATTGATTTGCCTCTACCCAGTAAAAGTTAATTTTTTTGGATTTTTAATCAAATCCATTGCTACTTCTATTAAAGTTTGGGAGGCTTACAACATGACTTATAGTGATAGTCAACCTCAATTATCTATCACCAACAAACAGATATTTAAAAAATTCGAATTTTGATATCGGGTAACCCAATACCTTAATTTCCTAATCAAAATCAATTTAGAATCCCTACCCACTAGTCATATTTTAATCACAGAGAATGGTGCATGCTAACATTGATTTCTTGATTCCTTTTGTTATAAATCTGAATAAACAATTCTGTGCTCCAGGGTCCTGCTCTTATCTATAGAAATATCACTGAATCAATTACTAAATTGTGCACTTCCTCTCTCATTATCAGCATGAAAAAAGACCTTTTCCCTTCAATTAGAGTTACTACTTTCCTAATATTTACTCTTTGTTTCTAAGATGCTGTTTTAGCTTCAAGAAATTGCAACCATTGTTTTACAATTTCAAAAATTAAAAATAGACACAGGATACTTGCCCCTCCAGATATTGTTGATTCTACATGGAGTCTGATTTATCTTCTGACCTCTTAAGTATGTATTTCTTCCCTTCTCCCACTTTTTTTTTAAATTTTCAGATGCCTTTGTTACAAAATATTTTTTTAAAGGGAATTTGAACACAGACTTTCAAGTTTTCTTCAGCTATCCATCTTATATAACTGATACACATGACCACCTACATATGGAAAAGATAAACAATCTCCAATATACATATTTTATGCTGAACCAGACCATCACTCCCCACACACACATAATCAGTGCTCAGTTTTTTCAATCCTCTCCAACCTCCAACTCTTTAGCCATCCCTAATGAAAATCTGATGATGGAATGTTCAAACCCTTATTGATGCCAATATTGTTGTCATACCCACATTGATCTTAAATCACTCTGACCTCTCATATATATGACCTTAATATGTCCATTTAAATACACAGAGATGGCAAAATTCAGGCTGAATCTGTATTAAATCAATACTAGTATATTGTAAATACCAAACTTTATGATGTAATTAAAGGGGAATTGAACACAGACTTTCACTTCTTTCAGCTATCCATACAATTGATACACATGACGACATACATGTGGAAAAGATAAATAATCCCCAATATGCATATTTCATGCCGAACCAGCACTCATCAGTTGGTCCAGATCATCATCTTCCACACACATATATAACCAGTGCTCAGTTTATTCAATTGTCTTCATTAATGTGGATCGCTGGAGAATTGGAGGATGGAGAGGACTGAATAAACTGAGCACTGATTATATATATATGTGGGAAATGATGATCTGAGCAACTGATGAGTGCTGTTTCAGCACGATATATGTATATTAGAAATAATTTATTTTTTCCACATGTTTGTGATCATGTGTATCAGTTATATATGATGGAATGGATAGCTGAAGGAAACTTGAAAGTCTGTATTCAAATCGCCTTTAATTACATCTTAAATTCAGTATTTACAATATACTAATATTGATTTATTACAAAATGTATCTTTTATCATTTATACACCACTTTATTTGTCTGTTCTTTTATATAATTAACATACTTATTCAGTATAGTGAATATTTACTATAGTAAATAGAAGGATTTGAACTTAGAATTTTCAATCTATATTTATCTTCAATTCCATCTCAAATAATTGATATACATGACCACACACATGTAAAAGATAAATGATCCCCGATATATGTATTTTATGCAGAATGAGCACTCATCATTTTGAGCCAGATTCAAATCTCCCATACATATATACAATCAATGCACACTTTATATTAAGGGAGCAATTTCTTAAACTTTAATGGACAGGCTTCATTCTTATTGCCCTTCCAATAATTAAACAATCCCATTTCATTGAAAAACCATCAGTGGAATGCTCAAACTTCTTAATGGATTTGATATTGTAGTCATACTCATGTAGGCATTATATCAATCTAACCAGGAGAGGGATGGACTAGACTTACAGTATGATGTAACCTATTTCCAAGATAACTTGTAATTATCTTATTTATTCAGTATACTGAATGTTTACTATAGTAAATAGAAGGATTTGAACTTAGGATTTGCAGTATTCTCCACTCCATCTCAAACAACCCATACACATGATCCCATACATGTGAAAAAGAAATGATTCCCAATATATGTATTTCATGCAGAACCAGCACTCATTATTTAGGTCAGATCATAATTTCCCACATATATATGTATGAGCACTGATTGCATATATGTGTGGGAGATTATGATCTGGCCCAACTAATGAGTTCTGGTTCTGCACGAAATATATACATTGGGGGTCATTTACCTTTTTCATATGTATGTGATGATGTGTATCGATTGTTTGAGATGGAGTGGAGAATAAATATAGACTGAAAGTTCTAAATTCAACCCCCCTATTTATTGTTCTTTTATGATATATTTTATAATATCTAGTTGAATTATAAATTATTTTTTTCAAGTTTATATAAAATTTTTGCCTAATAAAAATTTTTGCATATATAAAAAAAGATCCAAACAAATAGTCAAGCAAACTAAATTAATCATTTAAGCTTTATGTGACAAAGACGTTTTCTGTTGTGGTGGTCACTGAATGTAATAGCATTTGTTGTATAAATCTTTAGTAAGAAGTCTTCATTATATGATTGTTCACTCTATATATTGTTGTTGAAATAGATTATCATTGTAGTTTTTTTTTTTCTGATTGCATTGAATTTAAATAAAATACTTCTTGTAAAAAAAAATTTTTTTTTTTCAATCTTTTTTCAATCTTCAACTTTTTTTTTTTTGTCATTCTTTTTTGTCTCTTTTACCTATCTTAAAATTCCTTTATCTCTAAACCTTGTCATTTCTGGCAATGCCATTTGAATTTTTTTATGCTTCTGTAAAAGATGCAATATTCACAATAATTTAATATGTCATAAAAATATAAATATTAAATGCTCCATAAAGTAACATATCATGAAAAACAATAAAGCTGGTAAATTATAATAATAATAAAAAATTATAAATATTTTTAAACTTATTATTTATAAATTGTATATTTTTGTATGCTAGTTTTAAAAGTAGAATATTTTTAATGTTTTAAAATTACTATACATGTATTTACGAAAAGAATAAAATATAGAATCTGTCAGTTATTATTAATAAAAGTGATTATTCAATAAAAATGAATAAATTATAAAAATAGTTTTGCATATCAATAATTGTTAAAAAAATATAATGAATATAAAAACTAAAATTATACATAATTAAATTTATAGTCAGTCTTCTAGATTAATGGATTTTTTTTCCCAATATACAGTATATATTATTTTTAAAAAATATTTTTCACTAAAATCACTATTAAAAAAAAGCTACGTATGTTTTTTACGGGGGAGTAAAATCTGCATTAATTTATTTATAATCTGTGATATAAAATATGCATGCATAATATGTACTCTTTTTTTTTTAGATTTTTACAAACTTGATCAGACAGAAAATTAATGATCAACACTGTTGAAACATTCAATAATATTATTTTACAATACATTTAAAAAAAATCATATTTCCATCTTTATGAATCTGACTTATGTTTTCCACCCCACCCATCCACCCCAATTCAATCTCAAAAGGCTTTTAGTTATCTTCACTTTTTCTTTTAATAGAAGTTTCTGATAAAAGGCATCTAAACAATAGTAACCTTTTCTTTTAATTCCAACATATATAGGTTTTCAAAATAATCTACCTGTTAAAGATTAGTAGCTTTGTTAGGTTTAGCATAATGAAAAAATAATGGATATAAGAATTGAAGACCTCTAAATTAAAGTTTAATCTACCATTTCTGATACTCAGATAGTATGTGACTTTCTTAAAAACTAATAAGTATTACATTATAATTTTTTTCTTAGTATTTCCTGTTCAAATATTTAGGACTTATATATGTCTAGTTAAGTATATATATATATATTAAGATACATGAAGATAACTAGACATAACAATAGTAAAACTAAACACTAAGTCGATCCTAATTGGTAATAATTGCCAGTTTGCTAAATTTTAACAGAGTTTATTCTAGAATTTCAACATTTAGATGTATATTATAAACTGAAATGAACTCTTTACATTACTAAGACTATATTTTATTGTTCTATGCTGCTTAATACTACGGTAGAGTGACAAACTTGAGATTTTAAAAATCTTGGATCAGTTCCTATTTGATGAAAGTATTAAAAAATCTCTATTTGATCAATTGAATGAGATTGCTATCAATTTGTTATTTGAGGCTTGAATGTTATATGGTTTCTTATGAAGCTCTCCAAGGTATTTTTTCTTAACCTGTGCAATTTAGCTCGTGAAAGAATTGTAGATTTTAAAATTTAAATTTTTGATTTAATTCTCAGCTTAATAGTTGAATGATGAATGTCTCATGATCTCCTGAATGACTAACTATGCCAGGGGTCCCCAACCCTATGCCCGCGGGCACCATGGCACCCGCGGACTGTTTTACGTGTGCCCACCGCTATCTGAACACGATAAAACATTATTTATCTGATACAAATAAATTTAATTTTTAAATTTTTTTTTATAAATTATTGTATTATATTGTAATCAAATTGTAGGGCATACTATACTTTTACAGCATAAAAATATAAACGTTAATTATATATTAAAATTGTATTTTTGAAATAAATATTTTTTTGTACATTATGTGTATTATTAACAATATCCAACTATAAATTTACATTGAAAAAATAAATGGTGCTCGCCACCTAGTTGAAAAAATAAGTGGTGCCCGCCACCTTGCTGGTATTATAGAATGTGCTCCTGAGTGCAAAAAGGTTGGGGACCCCTGAACTATGCTATTACTTTTTATTATAGTATTTTATTTATTTTACTATTCATACTGCTTTTGTTTAATATTTAAATACAAATATAATATATATATATTTAAGCTAGATGTAATTAGAGGGGATTTGAACACAGACTTTTATTGCTCTCTTCAGTCATCCACCCCATCATATACAACTGATACACATGATCACATACAACTGAACAAGATAAATGATCTCCAGTATACATTTTTTGCTGAACCAGCTCATCATTTGGTCCAGATCATCATCTTCCATACATATATAATCAGTGCTCAGTTTATATTAGGATAGCAAATCTTTAAACTTTAATGGACAGCTTTCAATCTTTATCCACTCTCTAACTCTTCAACCATCCATATCACTGAAAATCTGATGATGGCATGTTTTCAGCTCTTGTTTCTAATTTTGTTTTCATACTTATTGTAAATCATTCTGACCCCTTATATGTAGGATCTTAAGACCATTTAAATATACAGATTCAACCTATATTCTGCCTATCCCTCTTCTTTATATTTAAGTAGTCTTAAGGTCCTACATATGAGGGGTCAGAATGACTTATGGTTAACATGGGTATGACTACAAAATTGGCAAACAAGGGCTTTGAACATTCTATCATCACATTTTCATATGGATGGCTGGAGAGTGGAGAAAACTGAAACTTGACTATTAATATTTGAAGATTTGCTATCCTAATGTAAACTGAGCACTGATTGTATATGTGTGGGAGATGATGATCCGGACCAACTGATGAGTGCTAGTTCAGCATGAATATGTACATTGGAGATCATTTAACTTTTTTACATATACATGGTAATGTATCGTTTGTATAGGATAGAATGGATGATTGCAGGGAGCTTGAAAGATTGGGTTCAAATCCTTTCTAATTAACTTTAATTTAACTAATAAATGTGATCACTGCAGTTTACCATGTGCTTAAGTTTGTTCCAATATAGTATATTGGATGATTTTATCCAGTGACTTTTATATCTCTAATGCTAATGTAACTTTTCTTAAAACAAATTTAAATAAACTATAAGCAAAACCAAAACTGAATAGTTAACATTTCTTTAAAGTATTTATCTTTTCTTGCTAATTTCATTATGAAAGCTTCTTAAAACATGATTAGATTTTAAAAATAATCATTGTTTTTCATTAAAATTGACATTCTTATAGTAAATATTGCAGTAATTTGAATTTTAAAAGTGCAAATATGCAATTTTATTTGTATTTACTTATTTTTAAATATGTAAGCATAAAAATACATCTGTCCCTTATTGTAAATTTATTAAATTTTATAAAATTCTATCGAAGTAAAACTAATAAGAAAGTCTTGAATGCACTGGCCAGCTTTCAGCAGATTGCTGCCAGAATCATAGTGCTGAATAGAACTGCACCATTAAAAATATGCATATATACTGATGAAGATTAATATGTAAATCATACATGGTATGTAAATTAGATGTTCCATTTTCTTGATAATGGGACAGAGGAATTTTTTCTATTGATGGAATTAGGTTCCCTTGCAATAGCTCAAGCCTATTTATATATTCTTTTTCTATCATTTTGGAACATATTGTTGTTACATTGGAGGGAGAAAAGATGTGTTCCATATCCAACACATGATCAAAAAAGATCGATTTGTATTCACAATTTAATTTAGCCTTGTGCAAGGTGACTCTAGTTGATTGACTAGTGTGAGATTCACCATAATGCACAGCTACAGGATGAGTCAGGACAAACAATTTTACATATGACCTGGTGAGGGTGTTCAAAAGATATTCTGTCTTTTATGTTGTTTAAAAGGTTGTTGAGTTAGGAGGGGTGATCTGAAGCTGACTCTGGATGTATCTATGCAGATCTTTCGAAAGTTCATTGCATTATAGGGGATGTAAGGCAGGCTTATTCATAATTTGTATGGGTTATTATTGTCAGCAACTTCGTTAATGTTATTATAAAATTTCCCAACTGTTTTTACTAGTGTGTTATAGTTATATCAGATATCTATTAAATCTTTAATATAAGATACTATATTGATTTTCCTGTCAGCTTCATACTTGCATAATTTTTTGTCTCTATTCAAACCTGCAAGTTTGAGTTCAAATGGAACTTAGGTCTTGGGATGGATGATTCCTCTCACTTGCATTGGTTTGACATTTATTTTAAAGGCCAGCTCACCTTCATTTCTTTGGATATATATATCCAGAAAATTTATTCCCTGATTATCTTCATTTTCAATAGTCATTCCAGAAATAACATTTTATTAAGTTTTAAACATATATTGCTAATCTGATCCTCTGAAGCACATATGAATATCTCATATAGAAGTCATTAGCTCCAGGGAGCAAATATTTTGGTAAGTTGTTTTTAAATTTCAGGAGAACAGTGCTGCTAACAATACTGCTTAGTGGTATATCTGCTCATCACCTTATAAAATTTAGTACCCTAATAATGATGGAGAAAATTTTTTTAGATTCCTTAATGTTTATTTATCTTGTAGTCTTGCTAGTTAATGGATTCTTTGCTATTGTCAATTAGGAGCACTCAGCAATACATTTTCAAGGGAGGAAACCAAAACAGGTTATCCTCAATTATATGAACTGGAATCATCTTCTTAATACTATGAACTCAGCTCTTTCTGATAAATGTCTAGCCCCAGATGGTGTGTTGATATTACATGAAGAATTTGAATTTTCTACTGCCTATTCTCAAATTACTATTTCCCTAAGCCATTTACTTGATGATTACACTCGATTATTAGAGCAAATTTTTGGACATTACATTATCAGAACATGGGAGTTTTATGCCCACAAAGCAATCCTGTCATCATGATCACCTATATTGAAAGAAGTATGAGATAGTGTCGCCGATGTCACTGTTATGGATGTTAATGTCATGGATGTGTTGCTTCATTATATTTACACTGGGAAAGTTCCTCAAATGGCTCCCATTTCTGATGGGGTACTTGCAGCAGCTGACATATATGATATAGATAATCTTAAATGTTTATGCATGGAGTCTTTATGTTTCAATTTGAACAATTCCAATGTAGTTAGTACACTCATTCTAGCTGAAAAATATAACTGTACTGAACTAAAAACTGCAACTTTTGCACATATTATAAAAAATTTGCAGAGCATTCTCTCCAGTGAGGAATGTAAAACTCTTGTCAATGATTACTCTTTATTGGTCAATCAAACTTTTTTAGAATACATTGAACGTCAAACTGCAAGAGCACAAGATATGTTTGATTGACTAGTGGAATATTTATTTGGACAGCAGCAGCAAAGAAGATGAGGATAACAGATGGATTTTGGTAGAATTACATAACTGTATGAAAAGTACTAATGAGAATTAAATTGTATAAAATAAGTGTAACTATTGAGATGATAGTGTGAACTTGTCTTACATGGATCATAAAAAATATCAGATTACCATTGCATTAGCCATAATTCATTTTTTATTTTACCTCAGTAGCATTTATTGTAATCTTGAATAATCAATGGATTGGTCTTCATCCATCAGCCAATTTTATGTTTTTATATATTATTCAAACTGTGTATTGAATCATTCTAAAGTTTGAATTTAACTTCCGTTTGTAACTCCATAGATCTGACAATAGACCAGAAACTACAACATTAATCATTGTTATCTCTGCTTGTTTGTAAGTATTCTATTGTTTAATTATTATAATCTGACTTTAAGCTGAAATATTTATGTATACTCTTACAAATACCCAGTAGATAAACTTTTGACAACTATAATTCTGTATAAATTTTTGTAAAATCTCAGCTATATTTTTATTTAGATAAATATAACAAAAAAATAAATAAATAAATTTAGGAAATTTAGTGTTTTTTTTTTTTAATGCAAACTAATTCAAGATTAAATAGAAAGTTTTTATTAGTACAGAAATTTAAATTAAAATATATATATAGTGAAAAAGAGAGCATGCACTTTTCAATATATTTTGTAATATATATAAAATGTTATTTTTTAAATTAGTTATAAACTTAATGAATTTTCACTTGTGAATCCTCTGAAATAAAGTTTATCCCTAATTAATTTACTAGATTCATATTTTTTATATACAATATATATTTCAACAAATGTGAGCACAAATTAGAATATATGTGTATGTGGTGATGGATGGGGGCAAAACCAAGAACTTGATTTTGAATATTTAATCTACAAATATATTTATTTATTTGTTTCAAAGTTATTTGGCTTTTCTTTGTTTTTTTTTATTAAGAAAATGTTTATCTTAAATTAATTTTCATTTAATTTTATAGAGAAAAATATTTTGTATGAAAAAATTTAACTGCTAGAATGATGTGTAGACTGTTTAAGAAACAATAATAACTTTATTGAGTAGGAGTTATTCAAAACTGTTTCTCTGGGGTTTTTTAACAATTGAATTTGACTTCCCACAAAACTTGTTTATTTCCTTTATTTTTGTCACATTGGAATACATATTTAATTAATACAGCCAACAAATATAAGCAACCATTTTATAGTTACTGGCGGTTCTGATAAAGTTCATAATTATTTTGCTAGCATATAGAAATTGGAGCTATTTCCATTGTCTTACATTTAGCTTGAAAATGTTATAAATATTAATATTACATATATATACATTGTAACATAGAAAAGAGAGAAAAAAGTGCATGGTACAAATTATCAGGCCATTGTGTTGAGGACCATAACTATGGCAATTAAGTTTCATGTTGAATGAAGTCTAATAAATATTCTAAATAAATGTAAATAAAAAAGCCAATAATATTCATCACTAATATATAATGATCAGTAAGCTATATGTTGATGCACTATTTATATGATAAAATATTTTTTATTCTCTAAAATAGGTATTCTTATCATATAGTAGATTGCCAGTTATATCTAGATAAGGATTTGATGTATTGAGATGTGATTAGGTTATGTGCTAGTCATTAATTATGTATATTGGAAATAAATATAATTACTTTCATACTTAATATAGCAACAATATTAATTCATCAAAAAAAATTTAGATACTTAATGAATTTTCAAGTAAATCAAGATAGCAGCCCATATTTTTGATAAATCTACAGCTTCTCCCCCACCCCAATGTTTATAAAAAAATGCCTGCTAGGAAACCTAGTATTTAATATTTACATTTTATTTTTTGTTACTATTATTTTAAAAAAAAAATCATTGTGGAAAAATTAATTACAATATTTACAGTTTATTTTCTTTCTTTTTTTTTGGATTAATTTATTAACAGAAAAAAATATAAATATATACAATATTTACACTTTATTCATGTCAGCCACGATCATATCATGAATATTAATGCACACTTTTTGGGATGACAAGATCCTGTATCTTTGAAAACAGTCCACTACATCACATTATATGATATGAAAGTCCCAAATTTTTACCATTATTGCAATTTACCAAAAAATCTGCTGACAAAAAGAAATGCTCAATTGAACCCAAATACTACAATATTAAGAGTGTCTTTGCTTCCTATGTTATAAGTAAAAAAAAAAATTGAATAAAGTTTTTTAATGAAATTTATCAGAATTTTTTTTTTTTAAATTTAACAAACAATTTATTAATTTTGTTTTAATTTAACAACTAACACATCTTCTGTAGATTATAAACCCCCAAAACTGTACATTTTCCAAAAATAATGGCTACTATCTTGGTTAACTTGAAAACTAACAAGTACTGAAATTTATATTTACAACATAATGATGCAACCATGAAGATTATTGATAATCAAATAACAGACCCAAACTTCTCTCCATGATCTGCTAATACACTCCAATACTGAATATGGGTTACATTTCCTGATTACCATTAGGTAGGAAACCATTCTTCTGATAATAAATACCAAATTTTAATAGTTTTTTTTAAGTGTCATAGCATCGGCCGGGACACAAACCCGCAACCCGGGCAACTGCCTGCAAGTGCAAGGCAGTCGCGCTGACCTCTCGACCACCAATTTATAAAAGATATGTTTATAAAATCTTCAAAGAATGACTTTAATAAGTAAAAGCTACAGTTGGCATTTAACTCTTTGATAATACAGTCCTATTCCTTCTCTGCTAATATTTAAACATAACCTTAGTCATGAATATAGATGCTTTGATAATAATCTATACTCTAAACAAAACTGCAATGATTTGTACTTATTTTTAAGTAAATCTTAACAATTTTATTAAATGAAATTATATGATAATGATACACACATTGATATATAAGATTGACTTGCATCTGAGACATTATTTAGTTTCCATTCTCACTTAATTTCTTCTATTTAAGCATTTGAATCAATTCTAGACTTTAATTCAAGTTAGTGTAAAATGGGTATGGACTGCACATGGACATAATAGGACCCCCCCCCTAATTTAATTGTCTTTTGATTGAAATAATTTATTTTTGTAGAATGAAATTTCGATTTTTTTATGAATTTGTTTTTTAGTGTATTTTTAAACTTTTTTAAATTTTTTTATAGAAAATAAACAGTGAAGAATTTTGTAGTAGAAAAATGGAATTTTAATTCAATTTCTATAATGATTCAAATAGCAGCTCATTCGAACAATATTGTTTCAGTGATTTATCAGATGAAATAATTGCAATTCCCCAAAAATAAAAAATAAATATTTGTGTCCATGAGGTCAGAAGTTATTACTATGACAAAGCCTTCTTTACAGCCAAACTTAAAGAAACTTCTATAGATGTGTAATGGCAATATTACAAAAGTCTTTATGGCTGAGGTTTTCTTTTTCATTTATTATCTGATACTAATTAATATATTATAGATTAGAAACAGGCTGGATAACTCTGTCATCCTGTAAATTGTTTTGTAAATTATAATATCTGGAGTACAAATATAGAAGTCAGATAGCCATTTTTTTTTTTTTATAGAAATTATGATCCAAAAGGATTTTTTAAAATATATTATCATGTTTATATTTTAACAATATTTTTAAAATGTCAAAAATTAATAATATCATAATAAAAAAATTATCTCTATTATACACTATGGTAATGTAAATTTTAAAACTGCATATCAAATGCATAGGGAAGTAGTCATTGATTAAATTATTACCAAATTTACAGATCAGAATATCATGAAACAATATGATTTTTAAAATGAGTAAAGTGAGGGTTCAAATGGTAAATGTATGCAGATAGCCATAATGGATATGATTGTCATATGGGGTTGTACACGGATAAAAATTCAACTTCAGATACTGATCTAAGTCTACATAATCAAGTTGTGCTGTCAGTACTTTTACTATATGTTGCAAAACAGCATCAAATTCATTTTTGTGACAGATTTGTTTATTAGCATACAATTAACATGAACTATTTGCAAAAAATTATATTGCTGTGCCATACTCAACACTGATAGAAAGAGTATTCTAGAAAGCAACACTAAGGCATATAAAAATTATAAGAGTTGAAAAGAGGAAATTCAAATTGCCTTAAATATAGTAGTTTACATAGTCAAAATAAGAGTCATAGATCACATGACCCAATTCTCTTAAGCTTGTAAGATATAAACAATGAGCATTGCCAATTGCTCAACAAGCTTTGTGATAAGTGCTTAGCCAGAGAAAGCATTTAAAATATCTTTGTCAGGAACCCCCCCCCCCCAATGTCTGACCATGGTTTCATGTTTTGGCACTCCTCAGAGAGGCATTAGAATAGCTTCAGACACTAAATCTTTACAGTTTGTAATCTATTAGAACTGTTAATAAACATGAAAGGTACCAGTGTTTTTGATTTTTTAATTTTTAGAATAAAATATCTCAGATAACTGATGTTATATATAATTTTATTTAAAATTTCATGGTGAGGTCTATAAAAAAGATAAATTTAAAACTTTACTATCAAATTAGAAATTATAAACCTGATAAAGAATTTTTAAATTTTTTGTAATGGTAATAAATTATATTTTCTCAGCATAATTACATTCTTTGATACCTTATTTGCCTTTTCAGACAACATATAACATTTTATTCTTGATTTGTTCAAACTGAAGCAGTTGCATAAATTGTCTCTAAACCAATATTTCTGCAGTATAATTTTCACTACATTACTCCTATGCATAGTTGAGACTGTTTTCTATCTGCTTTTAATACTTTGTGGAGGGGTGTAATCATAAACATATAACCATAGACCTTCACAAAGTATTAAAAATGTATAGAAACCAGTCCTTACTTTGCATGAGAGTGGTGTAATGAAAATTATGCTGCAGAAACTTTATTAATTAAGTGGATAATCTCTAGTCTAATAAATGACTAATAAAAATTATTAATATGCTTCCATCAAGCAGTTTGTGTTAAAGTTGTGAGGGCAGTAAGCTTGACACTTATCAATTATACTATAGTAATTTGTTATCTCTCTCTCTATATATTTAATGATAAAGATATGTGTAAGAGATTGTGGTCTGAGCCAATTTGTGCTGGTTCAGCACAAAATGGGCATCTTGGAGATAACATATCTTTTTCACATGTCTTTGATCATATGTTTATGATTACACCCCTTCACATGCTATTTAAAGTGGATAGAAACCAATCCCTACCATGTGTGAGAGTAGTGTAGTGAAATTACACTGCAAAAATATTATTCGTTAAATATATAATCTCTAGTCTAATGATTGACTAACAAAAATCATTCATGTCTCTAAACCAATTTTTTAAACATCCAATGTGGCATCCTAAGACTTTATCAGTTAATGTTGATTGAAGATAATAGCTTTTTATTTGTTATCACCTGCAAATAGTATACATTAGACTAAAACAATAATCAATGCACATTTAACTAAAATAATAACAGTTTATCATATTGTCATTATAAGTATTTTTAAAGTTCATCTTTAAAAGGTTTAAGCTACAACATAATTAAAAAAAAAAAACTACCATAGAGGTTAATATATACTAAAATATTTAACATATTTTAATAACTGAAATACAGGCTTAATATATACCTGTATCTATATATGTAATATATAGGGTATATGAGCACAGACTTTCACACGACCCACCACTCTCCACTCTATCTCATAACACTGATATACTTGCAGACTATTTATATTATTTATAGCTTAAGATCTTCAGCATGTGCATGATTAAATTTGCATTAGTTTAGAGAATAATGAGTACATTTTCTGCAAAAGTTGAGTAAAAGAAACTAAAACTATATTTTATTTACAGTTTTATTAAAGGTTTATTTCTCAAGAATTCTTCAGAAATTTGAGCACTGGAAATGGCAGCGTTGGACTGCAATACCATTGCACTAAACTATAAAGGAATAGTTACATTATGTCATGAGAACTTGATGAAATGATGGATGTTTATTGGGAGGCTTTTTTTTTTATGTGGTGGATTTATATAGAGAAAAACCTAATTTATGCTAAATATCAACATTATCACGTGACTTTCTCATGTTTTTTAATATGGTTTCAAGAGCATTTTTTTTCATCCTATTTATTTAGTTCCAAAAAAAAGTGCAACCAATTTTAATATTAGAGGATAAGTTTCATGTAATATCAATAAATATACTTAGGGATTTCAGGAGAATTAGTTATTTTGTGACTTAGTACACAACTATATTTTTATTAAATATTTACATCAACATTGTACTTTTATATATATCAAAGCGCTGACCGGCTGCTTGGAAGGCTGCTACGCTAACCGCTAGACCATCAACACGTGACATAAACATTGTACTTTATTGTTGATAATTGATATTAAACAAATCCAAATCCATTTAATTCTGAAAGGCATTATAAAATAAAGACTGTTAAAAAATAAAGATTAAAATGTCATTAATAATGACGTTTGAACAAATGACTGACCTGAAAATAACCCCACCCCTTATTTTTTTATTGGTTTAAGTCTGAAAAGTGAACAATTAATTTTTCCTTTTGGTATAAAAAATTTCTCACTATATAAGGAAATGTTGTGATATACAATTTTTCCATTTTTTGATTTATAGGTATTTTATTTTTGTTGTTATTATTATTTTTGTTTTATTTTATTTTATTGTCTTGTTTTCTTATTTATTGTATATTTTTTCTCTGTTTTATAGAACCTTGATAAAGTCCATATCATTATTTTTAAAAAATGGACGAAACGTCGGCTATTTATATTTATTTGTGAAGTTATATATTGTATATCAATAAAAAATTTTGAAAAGAAAGTCTCTCCGTAGTTTTTTGACTTTATAATAACTTGATAATACATTTGAAAAGAAAAAAGAAGAAGAAGAAGTTTAAACAATTAATTTGTAATTTAGTAAGCAATTCTGATCTAATGAAATCTAAAAAACAAAATGATATAAGTAGCACCATAAGATATTAAATAATTATGTGCAATATTAAAAATTATTGGGAAGAAAGTACACACATTTCTGTTTTGTTTAATTTTTTTTATCCTACTTCCACCTTAATTCACTAGACTAATATTTCAACTCCTTCGTGAGAATAAAAAAGATCGTGTTGTGAAACAACTTTTCGATATTTAAAATAAAGTTTTCTAAATGCAAAGTTTTATTTTTGTATAAATTCAATTTTTATATATAAATTGTAAATTGAATGTTATGAAATATTTTTAAAATATCCTGATTTTCTTTATTTAAAATTTGCGTCCACAATCACACACTAAAAGGCTTTATGCTCAGGAGTTCATAAGATGTTCGAGCGCCATAATCTTCCTCGCACCTCCAATTATGCCAAATCCTAAACCGTGCGCAGAGTAATTTGTACATAATAATATTTAAGACATTGTTTAAGAACTGAAGAATATATTACTTGACAATACTATAAACTAAAAATCGTTGATTTTTGTCTTAATTTATAAAATCGATTTTTTCCCCCGTGTGCTTTTGTAAATTGTTAAAAAAAAAAAATAGGACGGTCTGACCAATTTTGGTACTTGAGAAAAATCATTAAAAACATGCCTTTAAAAAATATTTGAAAGGCTATTAGTATTTATTTATTAAGTCATTGTGATGCCATGCTTGTAATCTGAGGTTCAAATCTAAGCCAAGTGAATTTTTCAAGAGATTTTGTTGTTAGATACTTTGAACGGAAATAGAGCATCTAGCTATCTTCATCCAAAGAGCAAATCAATAATAGGAAAAAATTCAAATCCTTATTACCTGACATTTGTCTCCCCTCTCCCGCTATTCCTCTATGAAGAGTTGTTAGAGAAGTCTTTGCTCTACTATGGAGTATTTTGGTGTACTTTAAAAAAACATTTGATGAAATAGAAAAAAATTATGTATTAATAAATAAAAAAATGTTAAAAAAATATATTTGAAAATAAAAATTACAAAACTAAAAAAAAACAAACAATGAAACAAAATAAATTAAAATGTAATAAAACTCATAGAATACCCCCCCCCCCCCCCACACACACACACACACACAAACACAAACACACACATTAAATCATTATTTGGTTTGATAGCATTTCTATACTCTGTTTTAGATAAAATGTAGCTTCTTTTTTTTTATTTATAGAAATTGCTCAATTTCTTTTGATTTTGTTTTATTAAAGGCTTATTTAGGAAAAATTTAAGAATGAATGAAAAATGTATTTAGAGAATTGAATGAATTATGAGTAAAGAGAGGATGGAAAGATTCTTTTCATTAAAAATGGCCCAAATTTTCTCTTTTTTAATTTTATTCAGATATTTTACTAGTGTTAATTTAATAAAAATATTCTTCTAAAATGTCATGACTCATTTTAGCAATTATTCTAATTCCTACCTGAGTCAGTTGTATTGCTGCTTTGTGTATTGGATCAGTGCTGGGAAGATATAAGTTATGAATCTTTGAATTTATGAATAATAAATACATAATCAACACCAATTACTTAGAGATTTTCAAATAGGTGTGCACTAAGTTACAATCATTGAAGTTGTAATGGTTATGCTTATGATTTAAATATTTTCATATCAGTCTCATATTAAAACAAGGCAAAATGATTATTTAATCAACTGGATAATTATGCTGCTTAAGTTATACATTTAATAATATGTATATATATACTAACGTTACAATAAATTTAAGTAGTCTATATATACTCTTTATTATTGTATTTAAGCTCTTTACTGCAATAAAAAAAAAAATCACACTGCAATAGCTTTCTATTGATCATATTTAATTCAGTTACTGCATACTGTTGTCTGTCTGCTCATTCATTATTTAAGTTTACACAATGGCTCTTAAAATAAGAAGAGGAGTGTAATTGATCTTAATATCAAATTAAAAAGTATTGTTATATAAAATTAGTCAAACTATATTACTAAGTTTTGTCCAAATCAATATATAATAGTGTGGTTGGAAAATAAACTCATTGCAAGTTAGTATATATTATATTTGATTAAGATTTATAAAAAATAATATTTTCAAATTCGAATAGTAAAATGGTGTTTTTTTAAAATAGAAATTTAAGGAATTATAGTATCAGGAAGAGTTTGAAATTTTATTGGAATTTTTTTTATATTTTTTAATCATTAAGTCTTTTAAATCAATATTCAAAATCTCTGATTAAAAAAAAATATATTTTTTTTTAATTTGTTGATGAAATTTATTTTATCAGTTACTCCATTAAATCATATTCTTTAAACATAATCTTTAAATTTATACAATGATTTCTTTTCTTGCACTTAAAAAAATTATTATAGGAAAATTTCACTTTATATGTTTAGTATTTGTTATGAAAAAAAGATAATGTTAAATGAAAACAGTTAACCAGATATTATGATCATTGTAAAAATATTATAATTCATTTTGCAAACTTTCAAACAGAATTTTATAAAATTACTGTTTTGTCAATCAGTATGATTATAAAAGATAGTAAAAATGTTGTATTTTTTACATAATCTATAGTTTAAATGTAGGGGATTTGAACTTAGACTTTCAAGCCACTTCAACCATCCACACTGTCTCATACTACTGATACCCATGACCACCCACATGCAGAAAAGATAAATAATCACCAATATATATATTTTGTGCTGAACCAGCACTCATCAGTTAGTCCAGATTATTATCTCCCATACATATACACAATCAGTGCTCGGTTTATATTAATTATAGCAAATCCTTATACTTCAATCGACAGGCTTCAATCTACTCCAACCTCCAACTCTTCAACCATCCATACCATTGAAAATCTGTTGATAGAATTCCCAAATCCCATGCTGATGCCAATATAATCTATAGTTTATAATTATTTGTAGTATTTTGCAATCTCTTGTTGGTGTGAAACTAGAGCAGGGTTTACATTTAAAATTTTTGAAGGTCATTTAAATATAAATATATTAGGAATTATTTAATCATTATTTTTGGAAAATATTATGTCAAGTGAATTTCAATCTGTTTTTCAATACCACTACAATTTACAAATTGTACTAATGCAAAAATTTAATAATGAAATTGATATAAAATGAGGATTTTCTGTATTGATAAAATTAAAATTAACACATTATTTTTAAGTCTCAAATAAAAATATCTAGTTTTTCCAAACATTTACTGTTCATATTATTTTTAGTTTGTATAATGTTCAGCGTAAATATTGATATAGAAAATTTTCTATACAAAATAGTTGCAAAACCTCTGACTTGTTATTCCCCATTCACCTTGTTTCAAACCAAGTACCATTATTACTTTTTAGCTTTCTAAATAATTAAATTGTTATTATTAATAATATGAATATGTAATATAATGTACATTATTTTAGGTTTGAAAAATTTAATTCATACATATTTTTAAAATCAAATTAAAAGAAAATAAATAACAAAAATGCTAAATTAATACATGAATGCATGTTTATTTTGTTTTTTGAGATCATCAATGTGAGCCAAAAGAATAATCTGTTCAATTTTTATTGTCAACTTTTGCATTAATTCTTATTCATTTTTATTGCTTTTCTAAAAATAGAAAGAAGAGAGAGAGATAGAAATGTAAAAGGAAAACAAAGTTTAATCACAAATTTTATAAGTAAGCATTTTTCTTTGGTTGTAATTATACTAATAAAAGATATTTATACAGATATTTTTGAGCTCAAAAGATATACTTCTAATAAATATTAAAATTGTATATGCAATTTAATTATTTGAAGTCTTATTATTATGATGTAATTCTTAAATTGAGATACTAAAATAAATTATGTTTAGAAGATGGCTAACAATAGATATCACCAATATTGTTTATTAAATATTATTTCTTTTATAGAAACTTAACACACACACATATATAATAAGTTCTCCACCAAAAATATATTATATATACTTATTTTAAATTATCATTATCATTAGCAGCAGCCACTTGCAATAACCCCAAAAGGAAAAAAAATATTTTTAAACAGAACATTAATAAGAACAACAACATATTAAAAATGATCTAAAAACCATTCACATATAGAACACATTGGTCTGTTTATTTGATATTTTGTGGTATTAACTTATTCTGCAGAAAAAAAATTCTTTTTGAAATACTTCAATATCTTATTAATAGTGATATTCTGTTATCCACCATATCTTTGAGATAAAGTTTTTATTGTAAATGAGGTTTGCTTCTCTCATGAAACCCACGGTCAAGTCCATCATAAAATATTTTTATAACAAATCTTCTAATTGTTTATTTATTTTCTATATTCAGTGCAATGAAGATGTGATTTTCCAATAATGAATATTTTAGTATCACATCCAACAAATTGAAGAATATATTAATTGGTCTTATGATCTTAGCATTGTATTTTTAAAATTTCATGGAACATCTTCAATTGATATTTTTCTAATGCTTTTATATTATATTGAAAGTGGCATAGAGATAGTGGAAATTATGTCACCATATTACATAGTTAGAATGTTCAAGCCTCATTTTTATTAGATAAAATAACAGCTGCATAGGCAGATAATTTAGTTAAACAATAGTTATTTCATTGTGATGAAATACTTTTTCTTTTAACTTGTACAACATCTAAGTTTATTCTACTTAAAAAACTGTGAAGATATTTAAATTGGTTTGTATTCTGCTAAATATTTTTCTTTCCTCATTGGTTAATAAAGAACTTGAGTTTTTTAAACATTAATTATTAATTTAATGTCTTTATAGCTCGCATTCAAAACATCAATTACATTCCATAGATTGTCTTTCGAACTATTAAATCCAGAATCCAAGATGTTTTTGTTTTTAATGATTCAAATTTAAAATTTCACCATCAACTCTGCATCACATTTGGATTCCTGATTTATTAAGCAAAATTAAAAACAATGCCAAATCAAACTGTATAATACCTATTTTTATTCCATTATGTAGAAACTGTATAATACAAACAAATTTGGATGGACAACTAACTAATTTCAAACTTTCATAGACCTGTTTATCTAAATCAAATGTCTTGAGCATATCAATGAAAGCAATATATAATTCACTTTTTTTTTGTTTCCTATACTTTTCTTGCATTTGCCTGGCAATAAAAATCATGTCTATCATGCTTTTTAATTTTCTAAAATGCTATTGAATCTTTAGTAATCATTCATCTATGACAAATCCTTGAAATTCCATAAGAATTGTTCCAGACTTTCTATATTTTCTTTATTTTTAATAATTGGAATAACAGAAACAGCCTTTAAGTCATGCAGCACAACTTCACAAGTCCTCTTAATTTTTTTTTCATTCTTCTAAAGATATTCAAAATACTCTTTTCATCAGATTAAAAACATCATTGTCATTACATAAGTTGATGGATTTGATAGAGGTGTGATGCTGTTTTTTAGGTTCATATGTTCTTTTCAATGTATCAAAATGATTCAGAATGATCATGATCATGGAATGTCTATGTCTTTTGTAATTTTAATCCATCGATTATTTTAAAGCCTTTTCATCACATATTTAACTTCTGTCTTTAGATCTTTATATTTATTATGAAGCTTCACAACAATCCATTATTCTGCCAAATAAGAAATGTTACATATATCCTTTTAATCAAGTTATTAATAATGAGATCATTATCAGAAAACCAGTCACAATTTTTTTTTAGTGAATTCAAGAATAGATTTATCTGTATTCATAAAACATTTCTTGTGAGAATTTCATGTGTCAGTAGCATGATAATTCTGCAAGCTCAAATTAGCAATTTATATTAAGAAGCTGTTGAAATTTTACTACAAATAATAGATACTTATAAACAATAAATGTCAGTTTTCTTATGAATATGATTGAAATGATATATTTTTAAAACATGTATTATTTATCCAATAATTTTTGTGTATAAGTTTTTGTGTATTTGAACTTACTTTGTTTTCCGACTCCTAATTATAATGTAATCTAGTAAGTGCCATTATTTTGATGGAGAATGCATCTGTGTTTTTTTACAGCATTTTTTTAAAAAAAGTACTTGTGATAGTCAGTCAATGTGTTGTGAAAAAGTTCAATAATAACCTACTGTTTAAGTTTATAGCATCATTACTATTTCCTCCAATAACTTTTTGCCAAAGTCTATTATTTGTTCCAACCCATGCATTCAAAAAATTGATTTTTCAATAGTATTCCTATATAATGCTATTCTACAAGTAATAAAAGTTTCTTTCTTTGAATTGTTTGAATTTGTTACATTGTAGCATATGCATTAAAAAAAAAGTGAACACAGGTATCATTGTGCAAGTCAATTTTAGCACCATAAGCTTTTCATTGATACATCAAGGAATTACAAAAATAGAGATAATGTTTATATCAAATCCAATCCCATGCAATTTTTTTTTCACTGATTAATCTGTCCTTTTATAAAACTTGTAGCCATTTACTTCTTCTACTAAACTTCCTCTGGAAGAGAAATTTCATGAAAAATAGCTATATCAATTTTAAATTTTGACAGTTCTCTAGCCACCAGTGCTTTCCTCCATTAGTCTTGACATAAAACTTTGCCATTCCAGGTATCTATATTTAAAATAAATTAATTTATATATTTATCTTTAATACTACAGTTGCTTCTTCCTTTACTGGTACTATTGATATATTATCAGTTTAACCCAATAAACATCACATGATCACCATTTCTTATGCTTGCTTATAACTGTTATTAAAACAGTCAAAACTCTCTATACGTATTGCCACTCAGTGCAAGCCAGAGTAATCAATCGATGCCAGAAGGCTTGTGCATAAAATTCCCATCTAATGCCTACTCATACAATATCCTCAGACTAGTTTCTGGTTTGTGGCCTTTGTTAGTGAGGAGCCTTGGATCTAAGAGCACTGCACCTAGATCTTAGGATCTAATGCAACCCTCCAGAAGCCACCTTTTATGTCTACTTAACTACAAAACCATGAGTCTTAAATTGAAAACACTATAATATTTTCAATTCAAGCTCATTAGCTTAAAGAGTCATATAGGCTTGAACTCAGTTCAGTACCATATATTTTGGTGATTTCAGTAGCCACCACTATCCTATTAGGCAGGATTGGTTTTAAGACAATAAACATCACATGATCACCATTTCTTATGATTGCTTATAACTTATTAAAACAGGCAAAACACTCTATACTGGGTGGCAATATGTATAGAGTGTTTTGCCTGTTTTAATAACAGTTATAAGCAAGCATAAGAAATGGTGATCATGTGATGTTTATTGGATTAAAACTAATTCTGCCTAATAGGATAGTGGTGGCTATGGTTGTTAAAGAACCAAAGTCACCAAAATGTATAGATACTGAACTGAGTTCAGACCTATATGACTATATAAGCTAATGAGCTTGAATTTTAAAATATTATAGTGTTTTCAATTTAAGACTCTTGGTTTGTAGTTAAATAGAGATAAAAGGTGGATGCTGGAGGGTTGCTGTGCAGTGCTCTCAGATCCAAGACTCCTCACTGATGAAGGCCACAAGCCAAAAACTAGTCTGAGGATATTGAATGAGTAGGCACTAGATGGGGATTTTATGCCCAAGCCTTCTGGCATCCATTGATTACTCTGGCTTGCACTGAGTGGCAATACATATAGAGAGTTTTGCCTTCTATCAATTAATTAATATACCATCATAAAAATCTAGCCAAACTGTGTACAGGCCACTTTAGTCTACTCTTTTCTATATCTCTTTCACATTAGGTGGAAAAATTTCTAAATAGATCTACCTAAGTGTGTAATTTTTACCAAACTGAAAATTGTTATCTCAAATCCACTTTTAACCTAATTCATTAATGATTGCATTGCCTTGAGCAAATATCACGTTTAAGGATTGCTGTTTAAACTTTTCTCTTTGCTTTTTTAATTCTCAATGGCTTGAGCTAAAAAAATGAATTAGAATTGCTGTGTATATAGTTACATCATGAAAATGTGGTTGCATAAACACACAATCTCAGTTGATCATACTTGTCAAAAACAACAATTATATATATTTTTTAAAAACAACAACTTACATTCAGTACAATTACAAATAAAAATGTGAAATTTCCATTTTAAATGCACAAGTTCCAAACTATTAGATTGTCCATTGTTAATGAACCAGGACTCTTTAATTCTGCATTTCCTGTCTTTGTTCATTGCAAACTATCTGTACTACTCTAGGATTGAAAACATGACCAAATAATCTTTTGTGATCCAAGAATATTAATAATATAGTACAATCTATTTTAGCATTATTATATATAAACTGTTTTATTCTTACATTAATGTTAGCTTTAGATTCACTGTTCAAATATAAAAGCATTTAGGTTCCTGATGATTAAATAAACAATCTGTTGATGTTCCTTTGCATTGGTTATTTTTTTACTGTTGTTGATCAAATCGTTTTATGTAGCTGGAATGAAATCTTACATTATAGTTTTTTCATGTAATTCCTTCATTTTTCTTAAAAATATAATGGAAATCAAATTATAGATAATAATCTGTGGATGACCTTTGCTTATATATACACAAAAATAAAAGAAATTATGTAAAAAGAAAAACTATACTGTAAGTTTTCTTTTATTGGCTTACTATTACATAATAATAAGGATAAAATGAATCCTATAAAATGTCCGTACATTTTTTTGTTATTTAAATATCAGAAAAATAATTGATCTTATGTTTACTAATGTTAAATCTAGAGCAAACATTAATGTAAGATTAAATTAGCACATATATATTTATAATAAAGTGACAATAGGGCTTATGGTATTGTATTATCAATGTTCTTTAGATCATGAAAGATTATTTGGTCATATTTTTTTCAGTGTTCTTAAATCATGAAAGATTAGTCAGTCATATTTTTAATCATATAAAAGAAGTACATATATATTTGCAATGATTCATTAACAATGGAAACTTTATGATAAACAAAAAAATCTACCAATGTTCAGTTAAGCGCAATTTGGAACATGCAACATTTGTAATTAAATGGGCAATTTTTATATGTAATTAAAAATAAATCCTAGATATGATATAGAATGTCTTTATCTAACAACAAAATAATCATATATTTATAACATATAAAAACTCTTTTTAGGCAATTTTTAAATTTTTGCCCTTTTCAATATGTCTTAACTATAAAAATAATCTATATTGCATACATAGTGACATCTACCAGCTCTATATAAAATTAACACAAGCCTATAATTTATGCTTTAATATCATTATAATAACACATATATTATATAACCCATAATTGTATTGAAAATAACACTTTTATTTTAAAATAATATAATTGTTACCATTGACAAAAGTGCTCAGCACTAAAAATGCATTTAGGTAATATTTACTATTTTCAAAGTTTTCTCTAAATATGCAGTATTAGTATTGTCTTTAATATAAATAATAATAACAATATATATAATTTATACAGAAGTTCTCATCTATTTAGTTCATAATCATTATCAATTAAAATTGTATTGACAATAAACAGATATATGATTTTCCAATAACTACGTATTTCAGCATTAGTGCATTGTCTATTTTTTGATGGTCTTTAAATTGATTTTTTAGGATTGGTTCTTTAACTTTTCTTGTAAAAATCTCTTAAAAAATTATACAAATCCATCTTTCTTATTATTGTTACAATGCTTCTTTTATTAAAATTAATCAACATCAACCTGCCAGTTTTGATTGATCAGCATTCTTCTTCAGAGTTATAAGATACATATATAAATACTTGGATAAACAAATAGTTTATCATTTAAACAAAAATAACATTATACCTCGTTATAAATTGACACATTTTTTTCTTTCTTATTCCGTATATAGTTATATATGTATACATGCCAATTTACATAATATTTTTGTGTGATCTGAATGAATGTTAAATTGAAGTTATGAGTATTTTATGATTGAAGAAAACTGAAATAGTATTAGATAGTTCATTTCTTTTATATGGAGTAGCTGCCAATCAGTCTTTTTTCTAAAAAACTTCTTGACTAATTTATATATTTTTTTAAAAATTACATATAATGTAATAAATAATTTTTTTTTTTTGACTTTTCTGAATTATTAGGGGGGTGGGGGTCATAAAATTGAAATGTATGTATCATCAAATATTTTTTTAAGAAATTTAAATTGATCATTATTAAGAAATGACATGTAGATCCATTTTTTGTTTGTATTAATGATATAAGATTTATTATTAAATTTATTTATTATATATAGAATTAATCTTCTATTAAATTTTTTATTTATCTACATGGTTTGATGCAGTGGGAGAGCAGATTGTAGCTCAAAATCCATGGATTGTGGCCCAGCTCTTTGAGTCCCAGTGCTTAAACTTCTTTTGAAATCCTGAGTAATAATAAATCGTATAATTATTATTATTAATAATAGTAGTCTCATTCATATTAAGTATTCAAGACCATTCTGAGCATAATATGTATTTCATAAAGGAGCAGGCATAATTATCTAGTCAGTTATTGATATTTGTTTATCATTTTTAATTTTCCATGTTAACAAAAACATGCACTTCTGAAAATAAATTAAATTTTTAGTGATATAGTCAAGTTCATATATATCTTTCACTTTTAAATAGTAAGATCTTATAAATGAAAATCTGCAAATATCTAAGGTAAAAAATATACAAAACTAAAAAAATAATTTTCAACTCATTAACACCGAATAATACCAGCCAAATTGCTCTTTTAACAATACTGTATATCATTTTAAAGATTGCTAAATTTATTTTTAATATTCAGTTGTCTGTATAAATAAAATAGTTTTTATTGTAGTCATTTTTGATCATGTTTTAACGGGGAGGGGGGAGGTTTCTTTTAATGTAAATAACAATAACAGAAAATAACCTCAAAAGAAAAAAAGATTATGAATGTGACAAATAATTTGTAAAAATTAATAATAGATTCCACAACTATATGAAATGTATGCATATACATAAAGTAATAGCTATCAGTAGTTATTCTAATAAAGGCTTAATAAATATCATTATCACTAACTCTGAAGATCAAACCTTGACCACATTTTAAAATTAAGCCATTTTATGAAGATTCTGTAATCAGTTACTTTAGACTGTTATGCCTATGATTTTAATTCCAGAATAGAGCTGATAATGTAGTGGAAAAAATCAAAAGTAAATTTAGGATTTTTAAAAAAAAATTGGTATTTAGTTAATTAGTCATCTATTATTATTTGATAAAATGAGTATTAAATTATTTTTAATTGGAAGGAATATTAAATCTTAGGCTAGTTTAGATCTATACCATGTCTATAAAAGCAACAACAAAAAAAACATAATTTTAATTTCCAATAATAATAAGTATCAAATATTTATGTTTTGAGTTGGTGGTTTATTATTTTATTTTTCAAAGCTTTCTTTATTCTCTAGTATAGTGATAGATCAGTGTATTTATCCATCTGATATGTGCCCAAGTTGGAGTTTGAATCTAAGCCAGATAGACAATTAATTTTTTTTACGTTATAAACAGGCCTAGGATTTCAAATTCAAATTGTCTTACTTTAAGTAATTTAACTAGTTATCCAATAGTAATTTGTAATCTAACAATTGTAGCTAGAGAGTAAATATTCTTTGTTAATCTTGTTTTGGTCTTATATCAATGTGCTTGCTGTAAAAAGGAAAAATATTGTTATAATATGATGCTAACCAATGCTAAAGAATTCAAACACTTATAAGTGCAGGAACCATGATTTCTTTTATCTTTTTTTTGATATTTGCTTCATCTGTTTTAATTATTACTATTTATTTTTTTATTTTAAAAATGATAGTAAATTTTTATATTTTTAAAACAATATTTGGAATTCAATTATGCCTTTTTAATTTAAATCCTCTAATAATCTGCAGCTTTTATTTGATTTTAAGAATATTCTCAACTGGAAAGTGATGGTGATTTAGAGAAATGTTATTACTAATTTGTCCATTAAATATTAGACATATGTATAAAAAAGCTATAACTTAATGTACACACTTTTATTATATAATATATATTTTTCAAATTTTCTGATTGTATTGCTATTAGTTATTGAATGTTTGTAAATTGTTCTGAAGATTTATTTTGTAATATTTTCCAATAATTTTTGTGAAGTAATAATTTTTAATTGTTCATATTATAAGAATCTTTTATAATTCAGATTTACAAGATTAATTCACCATTGATTGGTAGATTGCATTGATTTAAGAATAATAGATCATATTATTTATTGCAAGTGTATTATTGTGTTTCTCTGAAAATTAGATTTTATCCAAAAATAAACCCTAGCATGATTTTTTAGTTCTATCTCAAATATAAGCTCTAGTTAAGATTGTCATCCAGACAGACAGATTTCATTCATCTATTGAAACACATAATGGACATACTAAATTATAAAGTAATGAATATATAAATAAGTAGAAATGTAGGTTTTTATATATGAAAAAACAAGATATCCCCTGAAAATAAGCCCTAATGTACCTTTTGGAGCAAAAATGAATATAAGACCCATTCTTATTTTTGGGGAAACATGGTATAATGACTTTAGTAAATCTGACTTGTAAAGGATCCTTACAATTTGAGCATTTGGAGATTGATGCTTCATTAATTCTCTATAATATAAATTTAGTGGCTGTAATTTGGTTTTCAGGAATGTTAAAATTAATAGAATTTACATGTTTTCCTTGTTTTGCATCATTAAAGATTCTGTTTCTGCTCCTTTTTTTTTTGATATTAGTCCTTGCCATATCATCTAATTTAATAATTATACCCATTATTAATGATTTTTAATTTTTTTAAAGAACCCACACACTCACTCAGATATATATATTATAAGTTCATTTTTTAAAAAAAAAACAACATAACAAAGAGAAATCTCCAAAATACATATTAAAAATTAACTAATATAATCAAAGACAGTATATTACAGCAATATATCCATTAAATTAGCAGTTTGTGGTTATTTAGAAATTACTTTTTGCTAAAGATTATAGAAATAATTTTTTATAGGCTGATATACATAGATGAATATTTGAGTTAACACTCTTTGCTAAAATAGAATTAAGAAATTTGAATTAAACTACATATCAACTGTTGTTTTTTTTCAAAAAATAAAATTTATGGTTATTTATCTCATTAATTTGGCTAGGTCTAGGCATATTGCTATAGTTTGTTGGTGGAATCTTGATATGATTATATATCTTTTGATCATTTCCCTTGAAATATAGATTTCCTGAAACATGCATTGAATTTTTAATCACATTATTTAGTTTTGAAGAATATATATATAAAGGTAAAACATCTTTTAAATAGCAATCAACAAATAAATATCTCTGACAGTTATCAGCTTTCCAAAGCATTTGGTAATGACGACTTTAATACTTTTCCAAATTTGTTTTACTTTCTAGCTAATACAAGTTCTTATTTACTGAACAATACTCAAATGACTAGCAGAGTTATTTATAGCCAGCTATCTGAAAGAAAAATTTTGAAACCTGAAAAATTTCTTAGTTTTAAACTTCCAAATCATATGCTTGGAAAACAAATGTGCTATCTACTTTATTATATGGTCTTTCTTTACATATATGTAGAATATTTCAAAGCAGATTTTCAACCATTGGATCAATAATCATTATCTTCTGAAACATATTGGAACATCTCTTTAATGATCTCTATAATAAAATGTGTGTAAAACAACAACAACAATAGGTTATACATGTATTTCAGAATGTAAGATAATTGTTTGCTAAAATTGAGTCTAATGAATGTTGCAGATAATATTTAACATCTCAATCTAAGAAATTTTGATAGTATTAACTCCTGAAATTTAAAAGTAAAAGTATCACCTACAATCTTACAAATAAGAAAAGTGCATTATCCTTAATCATTAGATTTAATTTTTAATATAAATTGGATTTTATAGAGTTTTAATGTTATTTAATCTTAATTTAGATGAGACTAGAGTGATTGTATTCAGTTCATAGTCTTCATCTATTTAACTTATCTTAAATTTTTTAATTGTTTGAGTTTAATGGTGATTAAAAAATTTCTTAAGAATGCAAATCTTTTTTTAATTTATTTATAATACCCATATCTATGTTAAGGTACTTCATAATCTGGTGAATAATTCGTAGACATCTTATACTGTAAAATAAATATTATAAGTATTGTATATACAATAAATTCAGAACACTTTTCACATCTGTATCAGTTCACCGATAACTTTCTAATCTTGTGATTTCATCAAATAAAGTGTACATCAAAACTTCTGATAAACTTAAATGATAAATTTGTTAAAACAGACCATATGTACACATTATTTCATGACCTTTTCACAAGGTGTAGAAATGTTATCAGCAGTTTGATACATATGTGAAAAGGCAGAGCAGTTCTAATCTATAACACTAATCATACCAGACTAAACCTGAAAATATACATTTTTAACTATACAAAAAGTATAAATTTGTACCTAAAAATAATAAAAACGTATTATGATATTAAATAAAAACATATAGTTGTGAATTTTTAAAATGGCACTTTGTGCTGTCACAGCCACCCCTACCTTCCCACAAGGTACAGCATTCTGCTGTCGCAAACATGGGCAGCCATTCCCAAATTTTACTTCGTATATTAACTCTGGAAGATTGTTACAAAATGGACACTAAAGAAAAATTAACCTCAAAAAAAATATTACATAAGCAAAATGAAAAAATAAATTTATTTACTACATCTATTCACTCACTTAAAATCAAAACATTATTACCATGTATAAATAACAGGAATTGTCATGATGAAACAATCATGTGTCTCTCTGCAGAAGGCCTCTGAACATTATTACTTAATTTTAAGTGCATCCTCCTTGGTAGTGGGCAAAAAATTTCCAAATTTTAATCACAATACTTACAAATCTAAAAAACCCTAAAACAAGTATATTAACTATAAAATTGATAATAAAGCAAAGAAAAAGAATACTACATCTATTAACTATGACAAAAAAGTAAAAAATGAACAGATTTAAAAAAAGCTACATTTGACTAAGATTTATAAAAATGCAGTGTTAAAGCATGTGTTTAAGCAATATAACAGCTACACAGGATCTTGATTGAGAAATGTCTAACTACATTTATTTTGTTAAAAAACAAAAAAAGAAATTAGTAAACTTTTGTCAAAGCATAAAAATTTTTTAGTAAACTTTTATTAAAAAAATGTAATCAGTAAGATGACTGATTTTTTAAAAATATTGTCTAGTATGTAAACAAAAGTGTCATCTTCTTTGTGCAGCTGATAGATTGTAGTTCTTCAGTTTTATACACTTTACAGGGGGGGGGGTTATAAACTTTTATTAAAATGAAATCAATGTGATGGACCAATTTTTTTAATATCCTTCAGAATCCAAATGAAAGCATCATCTTATTTGTACAGTCTCCGCCAGAAGATTGTAGTTCCTCAGTTTTATATGTTTTCCAGCAATCTGAATAAATTCTCAAACCTTCTTCACAATGTTTTTGATCACTTCCATCAGAATTGCCACTGTTTTATCCTCAATTGACATGATGAAACGAAAACTCACAACTACCACTTTTTATTTTGTATTGTAATGTGTTTTTATTATTTTTGTGTACAAATTTATCACTTAACTTTGTCAGAACTGTCAATGTTCACATTATTTGATGCGATTATAGGATTTATTTGACGGGATTGCAAGGTTGGAAATTTCTGGGTAGAATGACACAAATGTGAAAAAGGTCTAGCAGGTTTAATACTAAAGTATCAATTATTTTTATTGGAGAATTATCTGCAATACTAATAAAAATATTCATTTAAAAAAAATTGATTAATTAAGTTTCTAAACCTTAATGAATTATTGTTCAGATTATTTAAAGCCAATAAAATTCTCTTTAAAATTCTAATTTTTAAAAAATGACAAAAACAATTATTGCATCAATATGATTGCATTATTTTTCAAACAATTACAAGTTGCCACCATACATTATTGATTTCTAAAAGTAAAAATAATTTGAATTTGATTACATTAATCTTCCTTATTAATAAATATTACATACATTTTTTTGTGAAAAAAAATATAAATACATAAACAAATTATGGAAATATACATTTTCATTTTCACAATCAAAACAAATGAAAAGTACTTTCAAAACCAATTGCAAACACTTTTGTGTAGATAGAACAAGAAATAATCATTGACACTATAGGTGATTTGGCTTCTTTATAATAGCTTTAATTGATAATATTACCATCTTTTGATTTTTTTTTTAGAACTAAGATCTCAATATTACTTTGGTTCAGATTTTGCCATTCAAATGAATGCAAAACTGATAAAATAGCATTAAAAATAGTCATAAGAGAAGCTGAAATGATAATCAGTGCATACAGTAGAGCAAACATCTTTCAGGAAAATCTAAAGAGTTAAGACAATAGTTTTTTTAAAAAAAAACAATTTTTATGTTAACAATTCAAAAGAAAATTAAGATTACATCCTTTTTCTATTTTAATTAACTGTAAATGCCCCTAAAATTATTTCTGCTAAATGAAAATTTTTTTAAAAAAATACAGTGGCATGTTTTCTGCATGATTAAAAACTTACCGATTCTAATGCTGCTTGAAATGTGACCCACCCACATTTATCCCAGACAACACTGATAGATTGCAATGTTATATTGCATTCTTATCGAAAGTGAACACATACAAAATTTGAAGAAAATCCACCTAGCAGAAGTAGATTAAAAATTGGTTACAAGATTTGGCCCCAATAAAGAAAAAACTTCAGTTAAATAAAAGCAATAAAAATAAATGACAGACTATGCCCAAGGATTATGATACATAAACAGTAGTGAAAGTTGTATCATGTCACTACTTTACTTTTATAGTCAACCCATTGATTCTTCGATATCGAGATTAACTTGGAAGCTAATAATAACTCGGTTTTCATTTACCATCATTAATTAATTAGCTAGATTAGCTATGAGTTTACTATCTAGAAGAAAAGTCTTAAGTCTGCTTGTGATTTGAATAATTTTTTTAAATTTCAATAGTTTAATGAACTCTACGTCATAGGCATGGCAGGCAGATTTATTAATTGCTGCATTATGAGACATCTTGGTTCTTAAAAAACACCACATTATCATACAAAGTTAATGAACACACACACACATGTTATTTGATATTACATATAAGTATAATATAATTGTTTTAATAATCAAATGTTATTGTTAATTATATATTTTTTTCTTATATTTTATTAGCTAAAGAGATTATATGTATATAGTAATAGATTTTGATCTAATTTATTAGATCTCTTTTAAAAATGTTTCCAATATATTAAATCAATCAAAAAGTTAAGTGAATAATCCTCATAATTCATGAATGCTTATATTTTTCTACTTTAAGTTGAATTTATTAACATGAGGCATGAGGATTGACAGTTTAACAGGCTGAAAAAATGAGGGTGTAATATCTATTGATCCAGATTCAAATTTATTTTATGTAAAATGTAATTTTATTAATGATTATTAATATATATGTTAAGAAAAAGAAAATAAGATAATACTTATTTCTTAGATTTAAAAAAAAGCATTTGATAGAATAAATTGGATTTTTTTTTTGTAGATATATACTGGGAAAAAAGTTTGTATAGAATTTATAAAGAATACTGAAAATATTTGTAAGATTGAGTAGTCATTTAGAGAAAATATTAATTTATAAGAAAAAATAAGTCACATAAATTGTTCAGCATCTTAATATTCATTTAAAAGAAATATGAAAGTAATAGAATTAATATGAGTAACAGAAAGATTCAGAGTATATTAAGTTTGTTGATAACAACAATAATTGTAGATATTGAGAATGATTTCAACAAAATGAAAATGATTAATTTATAACAAATTTACAAAGAAAACTACATGTAAAACTAAAGTTGTTTCAGTAGTTAAGAAGATCTGCAAATTAGGTTAATTTTTTAAAAATACCTATTTGATTTAATAATCATTATGAAAGTGAGTGAAAATTACAATAACTAAACAAGTTTTTAATAAAATACTCAGAGTTTGTTATTTGCCATTAGAATTAGGAAATTGTAAAACATATCATCTGGAATATAACTTTTTATATAAAACAGAAAATTGGATATATAAAAAGTAAAAACGACTGCTAGTTTTAAAATATGGATTAATAAAAATATGATAAATATGTTGAGTAAATAAGATTAGGAATACTAAAGCATTAAAAGAGTAGGTGAAAAAGAACATTTATCAAAGAAATTAAATAAATTGTTATTGCATCAATTAAAAAACATACTTGAATAACTTTATTATTTGAAAGTTTATAAAAAAAGTGGATGTTGGAAAAGATAGACATGGCTATGATCCATAAATTTTAAACTGCAGAGTATATCACTCTTCCACTACATCAAATCATTTTTACTGATACAGTCCAATAAAATAGTAATATTTTTTGGAAATCTTAATGCATTTGTTGGCAAGAACAGTTAAGGCATGATCAAATATTATTGGTGATAATATTATTGACTGCATGAATTTATTTAATGAATATGTTATTGAATCTTTGTGCAATATATGGGTTGATTATCATAAACACTTTATATAGATTGAATCATTATAAAGGAATCTCCAGATTCAAAATAATGATGTTTTATGAATTATATTACGAGTTGGATTTTAAAAAATTTAATATGATATAAACATTTATAATCACAAACTGCTGGATAATTCGTAGATTATTTCACTGTACATTAATTATAAATTTGATGTTTGTTCTTTAAAAGCAACAGTTACTTTTGGCATTAATTTTCTACTCTTGCTGAAATGAGTCAATTTGCATTTTCAAGATGGTCATGTTACTGACCCATAGAATTGCTTTTGCTTTAAGGGAAGCATCATAATTATGAACAAGTCTTAGATTCACTAAAAACATATTGGTTGATCCATTGATAATGAGTGCATTATTTAGTATGTTATTAAAATGAAATTTGACATTTTCCTATTAGCTAAATAATGGAATGATTATAGAGTTTTAAAAACAATATGAAATTTAAATTTATATGTTCAATGTGGTTAACAAAAAGATTAAAAAGTTATAAGTTATTCATTGATTATTATCATTTTGATTTTTTTACAACATATTAAAACTGAAAAATTTAATACTCAATGTTAATACTCTTATAGGTTAATAATGATATTTGAAAGGAATGGAAGAGGTATTTTGAATTCATTTCGGATAAGGTTAAAGGAATTTAAAAAGACTGCATTTACTAATATATTTCTTCTTATCAACTTATTTAGAATTGGACAGAGACATCCAGTTTAATGAGATTAAAACTATTACATATAAACCTTCAACCTGAAAAAAAAACTATTGATTCTGATAGGATATTGAAGGTTTTAATGTATGGTAGTGATATGTCATCTTCAAACTATTGGAAGTTTTTAAAAATATACAAATTTATAAAGTTGTGATTATCTCAATTTATAAAAACAAAGAACAAAAAAAAAATATTACAAAAATTATTGTGGAATATCATTGTTATTTACTATAAAAAAAATATCTTAAAGCATTTTAATTAGATTTTTAAAAATCAAAGATAAATGGTTGTAGAAAATCAAAAAATACACTAGATAGAGTTTTATTGCCATGCAAATGTAGAGTAAGTGTTGTGAATTGAAAAGTTTTGTGGTAAGGTTTGAAAATAAATGTCTGATTATAGAAGTTTATTCATATTATAAAATTATACAACTACTATTTGATAGTAATGAGAAGAAAAATTAGTGTGGTGTAGAAGGGAAGGGGATAGTGATGATGCATTTGAAATAAAATCTGCTGTTAAGCAGATATGATCAGCAATTCCAATTTTGTTTATGACAACCTTCTTTAGAATAATTTATAAGTGATTTTATGAAGAAGGAAAGCATCAAGTTACAATATTTTTGAGTATGGGATTTTGAATTTGAATCATTTAAAATCTAAAACAAATTTCATCTTTCTGGCTTTTAGACTTATTGTCTGCTGAGGATTGTACCATTTTTTAAATTAAAAAATAAATAAATTACAAAATGTTATTAATGTTTTGATTGTAATTCATAAAGAATTTCATGTAGAAAATAGTTATCAAAAAGTCAGATTTTTTAGTATCAATCTTGTACAAACATTTTCCAACAACTTTTGGCTTGGATAGTGAACAGCTTAAGAATGTGGATCAAATTAAATAACCATAGCTAGTTAGGTAGAAAGATTTACTTGTTTATTGAGATGCAACATAAACTCTAATGGTCTTTTGCTGTATTTAATATTTTAAAAATAGGATACTTCATCATAGTGATATAACTACTTTAACTAAATTATATAATATATATAAGCCACAATCAGTATGTGAAAGAAATAAAGTTTATACATATATAAATCCCTACTATCCCATCAAAAATCTATGGGTAGACATAGTCTCTCTTTAGAAATATAAAAATTGTAAAAATTTTACTTAAGGACACTTTATAATATTTGGATAACATGGTGGAAAAAATAAGATCAGTTTAAAGTATCTTTAATTTAATGAGTGTGGTGATACTGAATTTATAATTTAATAATAAATTTTTATCAAATTATGCTTGTGAAAATGATGATAAGTAATAGATTTTCTAAAAAATATCTCATGGTAAACTTCATCATTATTTTCAAATGAGGCAGAATTATTTGTATTTTAAAGATTATTTTAAAGATACTGAAGAGAAGCTATAGGAATTGTTTTCACTAGAATGATATGGCTAAGATTAGAATAATGGAGATCTGTAGTTAGGCAAAATGAGCCAAGTCTTTCAGAAAGAAAATTTGCTGAAGAATGGATTAGAAAATGCAAAATATAGAATAAACAGTCTAAAGATCTGGGATGTGATATTAAAACCCAGTCAAAACTTTTTGTTTTTCTTAGACTTTCAGTTTTTTTTTCTAGAGGTAGAAGGATCTGTCATTTGTTGAGTAGCTTGAAATGAATGAAATACAAAATTAAAAAATATTTTAGAGAAAATTATAAAAGGTGAAATGAAAAATATATTTGTTTATGATTTTATGATAGAATTAGTTACAAATACTTGAAGAATAGACCAGACATAGACTGTTTCTGAAGTTACTTGTGTTATCTTCTTTTGGATAGGACTCATTAAACAATGTGTCCTACTAAAAAGATAACTACTTTTTTTAAAGCTGTCTGCAACACCATCTCAGAATCAACATATGTGTTACATAGTGACATAGCTTAGCTATTCACCAGAAAAAACTTTAAGATGCAAGTGCATCTGAGTTACAATATAAAATTTGTATTTCATATCTTAGTGCCTGCATATTGATACTCACCTGATCAATTCAGATTAATCTAAGATCGTTCATCTTTTAGCTAAGAAATCCAGATACCAATTTACTAACCATTCTTGGATCATTATCTGAGTTGACTATGGAGTGTACCTTAAACACCATACCATGTGCATTATAGGCAAATATACAAACAATTATGCAGTGAGATTCTTGATTAAAAATAGATATATATCTGTTAATTCATAACTTGTCAAATTTCTACTCTTTAGAAAACATAAATTGAGATGGTGTCTTAATTACATTAATTACATTTTCACAAATAATTCTATAATTTTATCAGCTCCTCTGCCACATATATTGATATAATATCTTCCATTAATGAGTATAGATATTTTATAGATCATTTTGCATGTTATATTTATCTCACTTGTAGTTTTGTCCAAGTTTGACTATATTATTTATGGTTTAATGTAACTGCTTTAAAATAATGCCCTCAATTTCTTTTTGAATAAGGGACCTCATAGTTTTTCAAACTTTTCCAGGTTCCTTTATTGCAATTAATAATTATTAATTTTGATATTCATTTGTTCAATATTTTCTTTGAATAGTTTGATTCAATAACATGAATAGTTGCTTAATTCCAACTGTATAACTAACTGTTGTGCTTGAAGGTAACTAATATACAATGACCATAATATAAATAAATGATTGAACATTCTAAATATAGGATCAATCTTCCCTGGAATTTATTTTAACGTTTAAATAATATTTTCGATGTTTATCTTCACTGTAAATCTTTAATAATAATAATAATGATGATGATGATGATGATGATGATTATAATAATAGTAATAATAATAATACGCACATATATACTACATATATAAAATCTAATAGTAGATTTGATTGTAAAGTTGTTTTTTTCCAAGGTGATATTGATTATAAGTCTAAAAAGAATTGAATTTGTAGTGCTATTTTTATCTTTAAAATCTATTAATAAATGTTCTTGGTTATTATTATTTAATGAACTTGTTATGAACATCCAATAAGAAACATAATTCTTAGCTTATTTATAAGCATAATACTTATTTTTTAAATATGTGTTTTGACGTGAATACAATGAAACTTAAATCGTGTGTATTATGTTGCAGAGAATTCTAGATTTAATTTTAGTTTATTTGTCTTGTTGTTACATCTGTCACAATTTTTTTTTAAATCATAGTATAAAAATATATATTTATTATTTATAAGCAGCATTTTGATTCAGAGTAGAATATCCACTTGGTTCAAATCTAATTCAGTACAATTTGAAATGTTTCCCAGATTCTAATAAGATATTTTTTAATTTAAATAACCATTCCTTAGCCAACTAATTAACCATCTAACTTTTAACTGGTAAATGGGTATCTATAGAGGTAAAACAAGAATGGAAAACTTCAAACATAATCCATCGATAATTAGCAAATGTACATAATAATGCCTTCTTTTTTATTACTGAAGAGACCTTTAATTTGCAATAGTTCTTTAAGGATTGTTTTATCTTATTATTATTTTATTCTTGTCATGTTTATTTTTAATTTAATCTCTTGTAAAACCTAAATATTATTTATTATGGGCTAAAATGAAAAGTTCTTACTATATTTAGCCACATACAGACATTTGTAAATAAAAATTATTCTTGTATAATTCTAAATATAACATGTGTGGTTTGGTATAGCAATCAAATGAGAGTCTGAAGAGTTAAGTCCATTGATTGTGATACAGCTCTGCCATTTCTATTGTATGAATTTCTTATAAATCACTAAGCAGTCCATGATTAAATTATTTTTAAATTTTAAACATGATATTTATTTTTATTAAAGACAAGGAAATATTGATAATTTTTTTATTATGTGGCCATACATTTATATATAGACTTGACGTTTTTAAGGGGAAAAAATGCAGATATATATATGTAGAATAAGTATAAAGTTTATTTGAAAAAAATACACATATGATATATAAATATTTCAAAACCAGGCACTCTTCACAAACCTGGAGCTTTAATTGTAAATATAGGGGATTTGAACTCAGACTTTCAAGCACCCACCAACTATCCACACTATCTCATACAAGTGATACACATAAATAAATTTTAAAATATACATTGTGTTTTTTTTTTTTAAATTTTAAAATGTACAGTGTAATTAGTTAATTTTTTTTTCTTCATGCTTTAATTTAATGAATAGTGAATTAAGAAATATTCTTTCACTACATAACAAACAACAATGGTGGACAGTGAATAGAAATATATATATATATATTAAATTATAGCTATAAAATTATTTTTATATAATATTTACTCACAGGTTATAATTTTTTAAAATATGTTTAATAAACTGTTTATTCATTAACTAACACTTTTTTCAATTTAATTTTTTTTTAATCAAATTTTTATTCATTTTACACTTAAGTAATAATTTTTTTTTCCTATAGGAACTCATAATAATTACTTATTTTTTATGTGAAGTCTTTGATTTACATTGCATTTTGGGGCACCAATTGTCTTTACTAATTGGGATAAAAATGTAAATGAAATCAAATTAACACCTTCAAAATTAAAAATACTAGCCACAAATAAATCAAGTCATTACTAATGGTTTTCTTAAATATAAATATATACAGCAACACCATGTGCATACTTACAAATATGCACAAAAATATTCCCATGCATATGTTCTAAACAGATATATCATATGTAAATATAGGGGATTTGAACTCAGACTTTCAAGCACTCACCAACTATCCACCATATCTCTTTTTTTGCTGATATTATAAAAGTAGATGTTTTAATCTTTGATTAAATAAAATTGATTATTAACTGGATAATGCTTAAAATCATTTTTTTCTCATTTTTCTTCTCAAAATAATTTACAATTATGGTGACTACAATATTTTACAATTATGATTAGTGTATTTTTTTAGCCACAAGCAAAATAATGTTCATAAGAATTTTAATTTTATAATATTGATTGAATGAATATATTTTATCTAATGAACATTTTAAAATGTAATATTAATACTCTTTATTGTAACATGTGATCAAAGTATGTTTTTGATTGTTTAATATATTGAATGAAACTGGCATTTTTTTTGCTTTTTTTTTAATGATGAAAATCTCTACTTTGGATATGTCATAAATGACTGCACCAATTGTCTTGCAAAGATCCTGGATGAAAATCAGAAAATAAATTAATTGTATTTTAATTCTGTAATAAAACATAATATTGGGTACTATATAATCAATAAATTCTTCTACTGTCCTGTAAGTTTTTAAGTCAAAGTTGCTATTTTACTTTCAGATGATATAGCTTTAGTGATATCATTACACTATGACAATCAATCCTAAAAAATAGCCACCATTTTGAAAAAATAGTTGCTTTACAATTGTAATAGTGAATAATCAATTGTAAATCAAAATAGTGGGTATAAATTGATGATGATTACTATGGAAAATTCTCATTATCTTGGTCTATCACTAACATGAGTAAAGTTATATTTGTATAGTATGAATGCAAATAGAATTTTATGTATTAGTCCTGCAACATTGAGGAGATGGTATGCCTTTTCACTTCCGTGATAAATATGCAACAATGATCATGTCAAATAAACCCTTAAATCTGATCCGATCTCCAGTAATTTGGTTTTTTTTTTTGTGATAATTTTAAACTCTCAGTTATTGTCCAGATTTTGTTCTGACAAGACCTTTAATGCTATCAATTGCATTTTAAAACTATTTTTTACTTCATTTGTATTCGTAGTTTTGATTCAACAATTTTTACTTTCATTTTTGTAGTTTTGATTCAATGACTTTCACCTACTACTGAAATGAATGTTGTTTTATACTTTCAAGAAAATGTAAAATTGGAGACTCGGTTGTTTTCTCATCCCTGGTGTTCGCCTCAAAATGTTACTATTTCTAGGTCAATTCCTAGAAATATACCGTTTCACCGGCCTTCACCCAACAAAAGAGGAATTTTTCTACGTTATAAATGCAGAAAAGTCCTCACGTTATGTTAGACGGAGGAGGCAGTGGCGGCGACAGAAGCCAACACAAAGAGACTTCTTTCTATGATAAAACACAGAAAGAGTTCCTGATGGCTACTGGTTATGGCTTTTTTTCTATGCTAAAAGCAAAGAGAAAAAAATGCCTTGATTGGCTGCCGTAGTAGTCGATTTTGTTCATCATTTTCTCGTAATAGTAGAATATCTATTTTCTTTGTAGTTTCATGTGAGAGTGTGTGTATTTGAAGCAGTCATAGTTTTTTTAAATTTGATAAGACGTCTATTTTTTTTAATGTGTTGTAACTTACTTTACTGTTGTAAGTTTAGTAATAATGTCCTGAAGATTCCATTACGAAGTGGTAACCCTCAAAAATTGCTTTTAAGTGTGCGAAAGGGAAAAAAATTTAAAGGATCATGCGAAAAGTACCGTTTTCATGAGAATTCGTCCGTGACCAGTTACTTTTGCTATATATATACACACAAACAAAAACAACCCACTGTCTAATTATTAGTAATTACTTGTCCGAAAAATAAAATTAGTCGGGTATTATTATTTTTTTTGTTACATTTATTATTTCAAAATAAGATTAGTTTTTATATCTACACACTAACAAAAACAACCCAGTTCCTGATTAATTACTGTCTTTAAAAAAAAAAAAAAAAGCAATTTCAACGGGGTTTGATTTTTTTCAATGGAGTCTTTGAATTACGGTTTGTTTGTTTTTATATATACACAAGATTTACCAAAAAAAAAAAAAAAGAAACCCACTTTCTGATTAATTACTGTCAAAAGAAACGCAAATTAGTCGGCTATCATTTTTAAATTTAGTATTTCAATAACGGTACCTTTTTTATATAGACAGACTTAACAAAAACAACCCACTTTCTGATTCATTACTGTCCCCCCCCCCAAAAAAAAAGAAAATGGAAATTAGTCGGGTATCATTTTTCAATCGAGTCTTTCAATGACGGTCCTTACTAATAGTAGTCGGGTATCAATTCTAAATTGTAGTATATAAATTATGTTACTTTTGATAGATAATAAAATGATTGATTTACTCTTGACCAAAAATACTGTAACTTTAAAAAAAGACACACATAAAGTCCAAAAAAAATGAGAAAAAGCCCAGTAACTTTAAAGACACACAAACTAAAAAACAATCTGAGATTAATAAACATTGACTTATTACATCTTGCTTTTGAATCAAATTATTGATTTACTCTTGCAAAAAAAATAACATAACTTTAAAAAGACACACCTAAAGTCCAAAAAAAAAATTCGAAAAGCCCCGTAACTTTAAAGACACACACACAAACTCAAAAACAAGATAAGATTAATAAATATTTACTTATTACATCTTGCTTTTAAATAAAATTATTGATTTACTCTTGCAAAAAAAAAAAAGACCATAACTTTAAAAAGACACACGTAAAGTAAAAAAAAAAAAATTAGAAAAACTCCGTAACTTTAAAGACACACACACACACAAACTCAAAAATCAAGATAAGATTAATAAACATTTACAAAAATGAAAAAAAACTAACATCATATAATAGTATTAGTTAGTAGAATATTTTATTACAAATCTAAGAAATCAGATCTTTTTAGATCAAATCGATCATTTAGGTCCGGCCCGGAATCGTTATATGTATATGTTTTTGATTAGCATCAATGCGATCCTGTGGTGAACACCAGAGATGAGAAAACAACCGGAGACTCTAACAAAATTGATGAGAGACATTTCAAAACCAAGCTAGGTGAATTCTTCCCTAACAATGGATGTTTGGTGGTTTGTGCAGGGAGACTAAAATGTGTTTTATCATGACAATTATGATAGGATAGTGTAATTCTTATGGAAGCTGTCAAACAAAATGTGGAAGAGGGATTGATGATTTATTCAGACTGTTGGAAGGTCTATAAAAGTGCCAAATTACAAAGTATTGGTTGTGATCATTTTTATGTGAGCCACAAATACAATCACATGTTAATACATCAAAGATCAGCCTTTCAAGCTACTGTGCATATGCTTTTTACTAGTGTTAATAATAAATGAATACTTTCACTCCCAACATGAGATATAGTATTTAAGAAAGAATAAAATGAATCCACTTATTCTTTTCAACCCAAATGCTTATATATGGGCAAATCTTAAGTACTGGAAGTGAAAGCGTGAGGATAGACCACTCACTTTAAATTACTGTTTACAATGTCTGAATGAATGACGTCGACGAAATTATCTAGAATTTACTAAATGTCGTTCCAGTACTTAAGATTTGCCCATATAAAAGCATTTGGATTGGAAAGAATAAGTGGATTCATTTTATTCTTTCTTAAATACTATATCTCGTGTTGGGAGTGAAAGTATTCATTTATTATTAACACTCATAAAAAGCATATGCACAGTAGCTTGAAAGGCTGATCTTTGATGTATTACAATTTATAAACATGCGCTATATAAAATAAATGCTTAATCACATGTTAAGTAAGTGTGCATTTTGGGAAAAATAAAAATTTTACATTTAGTCTCCATTTTGGGAAAAAAATTTCTATTTTCAAGAAAATTGGAGACCTTAACAAAATCGTCGAAATTGATGAGAGCTTTTTCAAAATCAAGCCAGACATGTGCCGGGAGATCAACAAATATTTTATCATGATAATTAATGATAGAACAGTGGCAACTCTTATGGAAGCCATCAAACAAGGTGTGGAAGAGGGATCAATGATTTATTCCGACTGTTGGAAGGCCAATAAAAGTGCTGAATTATGAAGTGCTGGTTATGATCATTTTTATGTGTACCACAAATACAATCATGTGCTAAATAAATGTACATTTTGGGAAAAATAAACATTTTACTTTTAGTCTCTATTTTGGGAAAACAATTTAACCACTTAAAATAAAGTAGAACTGACACATTGATTGTTTCATCATGACAATAGTTTTTTGTAATATTTTGGGATATTTTGTAATTTAATGATTGTTTTATTTGTATTTAAAGTTACATTTGGGAATTGCATAGTGGTGTGTCATCTTTATCCATATTTAAAGTAACATTTGGAAATTGCATAATGATGAGTTATATTTTACATTTTTTATGTCAAATCAATATTTTTACTATTGTTAAAAATGTTCTTTTTAAGATTGATTTGTGGGTGAAATACTTATATTTAGTATTGTTAGAGATTAATATTTTTAGTATTGTTAGATTTAATCTATTGCAATTTCTGTACATATTAGAATTGGTACACCTTTTCACATACATATTGAGACTGCTAATAACTTTGTAAATCTTGCAAAAATATCATGTACACATGATCCATTTTGACAAATTTATCATCTTAAGTTTGTACAAGATCCAAGTGTACACATTATTTGGTCAGATCACAAGATTAGAAAGTTATCAGCGGATTATTAGAATGTGAAAAGATGTAGCAGATCTAATACATATTGCAGGATTAATATGCAAGTATCTATGATTCTTCTGAACACTATTTACTCTTACTCTGTGGGGAAATTTTTAAAAATTGTACCTTGCAGAGTGGGCTAATAAAGACTATCTAAGAGAAAATGGAACATGGTAACAGTTGTTTTCTAATACTTTTTTTATGTTTAAAACTTTATATTCATAAACAATAAATGATAAATGTAATAAGCATTTCAGCTCATAAGGTTATTTCAGTATTTAAAATAATATAGCTTTTATTTACCATTTTTAAATACAATAGGATTATACATAAATTTCATATGCATGCACAGACACATGTTCAGCAATATGAAAATTAATTTTTTTATCTTCTTTAGGAGTAATATTTATTTTTAAGTTACAATATCACATTTATTTATAAAATGATTTTGGTGTGTTCATGTACTACATTAAGTTCTTTGCCCAAAGCTAATGTGGATGATAGGAATACCCATCTTTACTTCAGAAAATAAAAATAGAAAGACCAAAAAATCATTAAAAGCAAGTTGTGCAATGACTGTGTGAACCAATTTTTAAAATATATTATGTTTTCACACATTACATGCTGATTCTAAAGTCTGCTTATTTGATTTAATATGGTGCTATATTAGTGTCTCTTAGTGAATTATAAGAAGCTTCAATACCTTGTCTAATAATTGTAGCTCACCATTGTATTTTATTCTTGGACATATGCTCTCAGTGAAATCAAGTAATGTTACATCCTTTTTTAAAATGTTTCAAACTAATCTCTAAATATAAATGGGATCTGTGTTTTGCATAATAAATATGCTTAAATTCATTATAAATATGTTTTTTGGGAAATCTGTTATTATTTATTTTATTTTATATACCCAATTTATTGAAGTTGTGCTTTTATAATAATATATATATATATAATATCATATCAGAAAACTGAAGAATATGATGATTGGTTTTTTTTTTGATCTCACCATATAATTTCAAAATTCTTAAATGAAATTTGGCCTAGGTGTTATGACAATAGAGGATCCATATATTAACATTTTTATTATGACCTCTTAAAACAATTTATTGAAGAATCTTGTAATTTGCTATCTACTTAACTAGAAGTTTGTTGTATTATGAAATTGGTTTCTGAATAGTATATTGCAGGAAAGCTATTATCTATATGACTTTCAATCATAATGTGATAAAATACAAAATTTTTATAAGATAGTTTTTTTCTCATCTATTTTATTTAATATATTTATTAGTGATCTTCCAGAAACAAAACATAGGAAATTGGCTTGAATTCGCAAAGAGATTTCCCCCCAAAATAGAAAATTATTTTAAAAGGATGTGAAAAGGTTAGAAATCTTTTTTTTAAAAATGAGATCTTGTTTTTAATCCTGCAAAGTCATTGTATTCAATTTTCCATCTGAACAATAAGAAAATATAATTTTCTGTAAAAATTGACTGAAATATGACTCTATTTTATGATTCTTAAAAATAATATTGACTGTAATATAACTTCTTATTATGTTAAAAGTTAGAAATAAATTAATTTTTAGAAATAACATCACTGAGAGTAATTAGTAGTAATTATATGTTGGACTATTTCCATCATCTAATATAAAAAAAATATTGAATGTTTTTAGAAAAATTCCAATTCATGGCAATCAAATCTGGATCTTTAGATTTATGAATATTGAACTAAACTGTTTTATCAGAAGCAATGGTCAGTAGAAATTTCATATACTTATCTATGATGCCCCCAATTCTCTATTTATTCCTAAGATCAATGTTAATTACTGGCCTCCAGACATTTATATATTATCACACTAGATTGACTTATGGGATTATTTGTCATTATCATGTGAATAGCTGTTTTGAATTTCTTGTTTGTATTTTTTTCTCTCTATCTGATATTTTTGTATTTCCCCAAACAAATGTTTTCGTTGGCAAATAATTCCTTAAGTCAATCTAATATCATAATACATAATGTCTTGAAGCCACTAATTTTTATTGACAATTTTTTTCCAAATCCCATAATGAATCTCACTGGATTTGATTTTCCTAGATATTACTTGGGGTTTCATCATAAGATGCAGAATACTCTAGATCTCTGTACTTATCTGCTTAAGAAATAGAATTTAAAATAAAATCCTCTAATACAGAATTGGTGAACATACAAACTGCTTAACAGTGGTCCAATCTGTGCATATAGCAGCAAAACTGAAAGACTAAATAAAACTTTTAAAGAATCTATTTTATGATTGAAATCCCTAGGTTTTTTATAATTTTTATATATGGTGTATTTAAAAATAGAATTACTTTAAATTAGTTGTAAAATAATATACTTTTTGTGGAAAATATAGCCATGAATTATAAAAAGTTTCAATCATACTATATGTATTATTATTTAGGAATATAGAATACTATAGTTCACTTAATTTTGACATATATAATGTTGTTTTTTTTGCTAATAAATTATTTTAATGTATTCGTTTATTCTCAGTAAATTCTTTTACAAAAATTATCATGATATAATATTTTAATGCCAAGTTATAAACCATGAATTGTACCTAGTCAATAAAAATAGCTAATGGTATATAATTAGTATATATTTTGTTGATTCATTCATTCCCTTCAATGTTTTGCATATTTGTCATCTCAGTATTGCATTTTGAAATTGAAGTAATAATATAAAACAATTATGATTATATAGTTATCTAACAATTGGGCAATTGGAAAATTTTGAAGGGCCATAGATAAAAAAATTACTCTGCTGAAAAGTTTGCTAACTATTCCTAATGAAATATTTATTATATGTTGATGAATCCATTTTATTATTAACAAAGAATGATTTAATATAAATAATAAAAATATATTTATATCATTATTATTGGAAAATAAATTTGTGCCTTCCAAGAGTCTCTAGAGGAAAAAATATTGTTATGAAGCAATAAATATATTTAGTCTTCAATATAATAATTTATCATTACTTTTTATTCTCTTGACATAATCAAGTTTTTAAATCAAATTACAAAATTAAAGTTTTTTTTTAAAAATCATGTTGCATCTGTATATATATAAATGTGTTTTTTTATCAACACACAACTCATTCCAATTCTACTATACCACAACTATCAACTAGCATTCACTCTGCATTAATTTTGTGAGCAACCCTCATTTATCAGATGACTAATATAGAAGTATCAGTTGCTTGGATCTAATATCACATTATCAATATTCATATAGATCTAGATATTTGATAGTTTTAGCTCACCTATTTACAAAATGCACACATATTGAGTGTGTGAGAGAGAATAATCTGAGCTTTTCTAGTGGATGGTTGATATTTAGTGGAGTTAAGGTGATCGGTGTGGTTGTGAAAATTTTAAAAACATTATATAGCACAAAGGTTATTCATTTGTCAACAAGGTGTTAAAAGTGGATAATCCTTACATTATGAAAGAGCAGTATAATTTAAAAATATTGATTTATCTAGCTCATTTTATGAGCAAAGATTGTTTGTGAAATTCTTGTAGAGTGAGAAAGCAAGATCTGAATTTCAATAATAATGGATGGATGCAGCATGATGTAGTTTTGAAGAGGGATGCATTGATAAAAATTTGAAAATATACATATGTTTATTAATAATTATTATTTTAATATTGTTGTAAGCAGAATTTCAAAAAACTAAGAAAATTATTTTATTTATTGAAACTTGACATATTAATTACTGGTCTTTTTATTATTTTTTGTTCTATTTTGCATCATAATTTTTTTTTATAAATATGAAAAACAAAACTTTATGAAATAGTTTTGTGATCTAAAAGTATAGAAATGGCATATTTTTCATCTTGTTTTCTAAGATAGTTTTAAAAATATTGTAAATCTATCAAAACTCAAACTAATTTAACTTAAACATGAATTATATGGAAAAGTCTAAATTGTTTCTGACATTTAGATTGTGTAGTTTTAAATGTTAACTGTAAAAATGTGACATCACTCTTATAAATGATGGTTATATCATATTACAATGAATGCACTGACATTCATGTGATCTACACAGTTTAATCTAAGATCTCTATCTTCTGACTAAGATGTCCCATTTTTTTATAACCAGTAGTGAGGGGCTATCTAAGTTTGCTGTGGTCTAGCTGTTTAAAAAAAATCTGAGACTTGTAGAAATCAGCTGTTTGGAAAAAAAATTAAATTTTACTTGGATTTAAGTATAAGTTATAGGTATTATATTCAGATTCTCAAATTGCATCACGAAAAAGCATTTTAGCAGTAATATTTTGAATACTTTATATACTATGAAATAAATTTATATAATTTAAGATTTTTTGTTTTGTTTTTTTATAAAAATAAACATAAGACATTTTCAGATTTTTGTATTTTATGATTAATTTTATTTTGGTTTAAATTCATTTTACTAATCTGTGGTTAGATTATAAAAAGCTATAATTTCATTTTAAAAAAAAGAAATTGTGTTTACAATTTGCTAACTATCTTAACATATATTTGTAATATTTCATTTATCTATTTTATTTTTATTTTGTTTAATTGAATTGCATCAAAAATTGTCTCATTTTTTTGATACAGTGAATTGTGTTTGATATTATTGATTGTCTTAAGCTAATTTAATCATGATTTTATTAGCATAAATTCTAAATTAATTTTATGATTTCATTGTCTTCAACATTAAGGAAGTTATTATGGAAACTAAGTGGAAAGAGTTAAAGAAAAAAAATTTGTCAAAGCAAAAAAGTATGGCCTCTCATTCAGAATAAATTGTTAATTATTTTACAATAAATAAATTTCTATTAATCAGATTTTTTGAATCTTTAGACAAAATTTTTATCTGAATCTACATGCAATCTTACAGTAGTGAGATTTAACTAGTACTTTCATATGAAAATTTATTGAATAAAATTTATGTCTGTCATTAAGAATGAACATAGAAGATTTGTTTTTCAAATTCATTCCTAAACAAAGGCTTTTGTTTTAAATATAACCCATAATAATAGGAATGGAGAGTTCTCATTTAAATAGATATTAGCAGATTTGAAAATATTGGTTACTATAGATATATTTTTTTCAGATTACTACTGCAAATAATACACTTTTACTTAATTTAAGAAATGGATGTTTATTATCATTTATACAATGATTTTATGAATAATTAAAAGAATGAAAAATAATAGATAATATATTATCAAGAATATTTATTTACTCTAAACAAAAAAATATTTAAATAAACAGAACAAATGAAAAGTATTTACTTTTTAATCTTATTTTAATTTATCTTTTTTTTATTTTTAGTTAAAAAAATTTTGATTTTTTTCTGCCCAAATTTGAATTAAAAATTTTTTTTTATTATACAATACATGTATTCTCTCTACTGAGCTTTTACTTTAGATATAATTTTAAGATTAAGGATGTGTTTTAGCTCTAACTTTCTTTTCAGTTTCTATGACAGTAATCTTTGGAGCTATTAATAGTAGTTTTATGAATCAGGGTTCAAAATATAATATTGATTTGAATATATAAATTTATTAAGCGCTAGCAGATAATCTAATAATAATGTGAAAGGCTAAAATATTCAACAGAAGCACCTTAAAATACTTATGTGACAACCAATCAGATTAATAATGACTGCACATGGAAATTTTAATTCAAGAACACAAGCCAGAACACAAGAAAAAGATGGGAACCACCTTCTTCTATACTTAAAATTATATATAAATAAGTCAGACTCAAGCATTCCGAACTAAGAACATGAAGTTTAAAACATCTTCACATTTAATTCACTAAATATTATATATAAATAAACAATGTGAAATCTTTCGATTTACAACAAAGCAATTTTTAAATCTAATGAAATGATAATAACAATGCATTTTAAGGTGCTTCTGTTGAAGGTTTTAGCCTTTCATGTTATTAATATTGATTTGGTGGTATGAATTTTTAAGTCAAAAGCCAAAACAAAAACTTTATCTTCTCAGCTTCTGCATTTACAGTATGCTGATGATTATTCTATACTTGCCAGTTCAAAAAGTGGTCTACAGAATGTACTTAATATTTTGACTGCAATGTATGAAAACTTTGGTTTATCAATTAATGTTAAAAAAAAATTTAATTTTTTTAAAAATCAGTAATAGAAAGAAAATCTTTAGCAAACTTTTAGATTGGATGATTATCAATTTGTGAATACAGGTCAATATAAATATTTTGATAGCTGTTTACCTAGAAATATGGACTTAGATATTGTTGCAGATTATAACATGTTAATGTTGCAATGAACTACTACAATTAAGTTAGTTAATATGTAGAGTTGTAATTTTAATTAATTTAATATATAGAAGTGAGACTTGGACTTTCTAATGATGAGGTGATTAAAAAATGTTTCCATGTAAGAATGCTTCAGAAAATTCTAAAAACATGATTGTAAGATCATAAAACTAATAAAGATACTTTTCATGTTTGTTGGATGTGATATTATAGTCCACTATTGTAAAATCATATCTTCATTAGGTTAGACATACAAGACTTTTTAAAAATTACTTTACAATGAATCCGAGTATGATTTTCAATGAGAGGCAGACTGTCTGATAGTCTAAATAAATAAAATATTGACTGCTTTTATTGAGAAGGTATGGCTGAGAATAGAATGGATTTATAATTAGACAAAGTGTGAAAATTTATCAAATAAGTAGAATAATGGCCCAGCATTTGCTGTGATATATTTGCATTTCATATATTGGTTTTTATAGATATCACAAAATTCAGTAATAGGTATATTATTATTATTTATTTGCCCCCCCCCTTTTTTTTTTACTCTTGGAATGGATAAACTCATTTTTGAATGGCTGCTATTGATAGCATGGATTCTGCAATGCTAGAATATATATTTTCAAAAGGAAGTAATGTTTACAAATTGTAATAAATCATTTGACATTAATTCAAAACCACCAATTATGTGTATATATCAAATGATTAAGTTTTCATTTCAAGATTAATCATCATTATCCATCATCTTTTATGTATTCATTCTCTGCTTCCTCCCCATCACTTAACTAATTTGAATTTATTTAATGCTATGAATATGACTTTCCTGGTTGAAAGCAGTGCTAAGCTGTAGTTAATTTGTAATATTTTTAATCTTTCCTTCATAGCAAATTAACTCTGTATTGAATTACAAAATAAAAAGGAAATAAGTAAGGTTATAAAGTTACAGACAATAATAACAATTTATTTATCTAAATGCTATAATGATATGACAAAATGCTAATGACAAACAACTCCAAACAAGATGAAGAAATAGCTACCAAATTTACAACTTAATATTATAAAAAATAATAGCACAACAAAACATATGATACTGATGCAGAACAAACAATATAGAAAATTTATAAATGTTAATATAAAAACAGCAACAAAACAAAATAATAATAATTATAATAATACTTAGTTACGTATAATAGGACAACTACACATTTTTAAACATAGGAAATGAAAGATGATAGTGAGTAGATGGTAACAAAAGAATTAAAACAAATTATTATTGTTGTTACTGAACTATTTACAATGAAAATTGTAGAATATAAAGAGAAATGATGATAATATATATCAATACTTACTCTATATTTATAAATATTAGCAATAGAAATAGGCAGAACTCAATCTAAATCTTCTTTTAATAATTCATTATTACTTTTATTAAAAACAATTTGATTAGAAATTTTTTTAAATGAAAGAATTGATTGTTTTTCATAACAACATAATTTAGTCTTAATATCAGGTTTCATTTACTTATTAAGTAAAGTAAATTAACACCAAATTATTTTACACACTCAAAATTTTCAATTAATTGATCCATTATATATATAAAGTGCTTCATTTTCTTATTAATTGATTTAATATGATTGATAATGTTGATAAGTAAGAAGTATAAATATTTTGGAATCCTAAAAAGATCACATTTGTATTCTTTAGTCAAAAAAAAACAACAGTTTAGATTGAATAATAAATTATTCAATATAACATATAAGAATTTATTAATATACAAATAGATACTTGAATTACCATAAGATAACCAAAAAATTGCAGAATAATCTGTACTAGCTATATCAGATAAATGTGATACATAGTTAAATATTAGTTAAATTCAACAAATAAGTAATCAAACAGAGATTGATAAGATTGCATTATATGCATGGGAAAAAAAATTGATCTGCTAAAACTGTAACTACATAGTATCAATAAACAGAAATATCCTCATATTCATATTGTCAGCTATAATGACAGAGACTGAATATAAATTAGATAATAAGGAATCAAATTGACCAATATAATATAATCAAACTGTTATATAATCAATTATAGCAATTAAAGAAAAGCCTATATGAGAAAATAAAATATAACTAATATAGATTAAGCAGTAATAAGTGTTGGAATATAATAACTATATTTTAAACCAATTTTGGTATAAATCATTATATTTCATGAATGTGAATAAGTATGTAATTCAAGAACATCATACAATCATTCTGTCTCTATAAATGTTGTTCCTCATTAAAAATTTATGACTGAGCCAAAACAATATCATAAATACAAAATGTGAGATTAGTCAAAAAAATATTTAGTTCATCAAAATAAATCCAGATATGACACATTCAGGTAGGAAATATTGAAACTTTATATATATATATTTACAATCAATTGCACATATGGAATAAACTATAGAAAGCTAGTAATTCAGCTTTATTCCTAATTTAGTACATGATATGAATTAAACCAAACTGTTTTGTTTTGCCAATCAAAGAAGGTGATGGGTAGTTAAAGAAATTTATAAATTAATATAAATAATAAAATGGAAGATTATAAAGAAAAAAATCATTGTTAAACAGTTACCACAAAACAATATGCCCATTTTAATTTTATAAAGAAAGTAAAAAAGAATTAAAGATATAGAAAGGCAAAAAAATTAAAAAATAATAAAAAAAAGAAAAGATTGGATTTGTTGTAATTAAAGGATGGAATGTAATTGTACAAACATATAATCCATTATCATAGCACAGAGATATGATTGATCGAATTATAGACTCATCACAATTAGATTCTGTAGTGCACAACAGCCAAATAAAATAAAATGAAAAATGTGAATGAGCAAAGTGATAACTTTTCTATATTGAAATGAAGCCCTGTCTTTATGTTTATGATCTTAAAATTGTGTTTTAATAACAACTGCTTTTGATATTGTTGTTATGAACAAGTATAACATGACATTGATATAAATATTTAAAACTGTTAACATGTGACTAAAAATATTATTATTAATAATAATAAAGATCAAAACAGAAATTAATCTTAAAATATTTATTGTATGAGGTGTACCCAAAAATTCATGGAATATTTCTCTGGAAGGCAAGTGCATTGTAATACACACTTTTGCTGCTAGATGCCACTTGCAGGGACATTCTGCATAAATCTGCTAGTCACTATCATCAAGTGAAGTTATGGTACTGTGTAGTAAATGTTTTTTGTTAAGAAAATGGCAGGAAAAACAGTTGTAATGCTAGAAGCAACGTATAAGAAAATTGCACTGGGGAAAACACAAGTTTATTGATGGTTTAATGGAAGTGTCAAATTCACCATGTTCCAAAAAATCTGCAATCAGTATTGTTCACTCAGAATTTGCTTGTAATGATCATGCATTTTACCTACCAGTTCTGAAATGCTTACATGATATGGTAAAATGAAAATTCCTGATTTGTTGCAAAGTGGGGGGAGGGGTGCAAGCTTCACCATGACAGCATGTCAGTACACAAAGCCTTGAGCGTGAAACAATTTTTAATTAAAGACTGTATAAAGCAGCCTATCCATCAGCCATATTCGTCAAATCTCATTTCATGCAACTTTGTCAACTTAGAAGTCGTGAAAAAAAAAGACAGGTATTAAAATGCATCACTTTTCAAAAGTTTTGGACTACTTTGAATAGTGGGAAACACATTTAGATTGCTGCATTACATCAAATGGACATACTATGAAGGAGATTCAATTTGTAACACCTAAAAATAAATATACAATTTTTTACTATAAAATTCCAGTTTCTTTTGGGTACCCACTCATATATATAAATTTAATAATTATCTTTAAATAATTTTTTATGCTTGAGGAAAGATCAAATGGGATTTAATTTATAATAAAATACTTTGAGTGCAATATAGAAAGAATGTTATTAGTAGAAAGAATACATATATATTGAAAATATGGGAAAAGCTATGAAGTTTAATTATAAAAAAAAGAAGATAGACAAAAATAAATAGATTTTACAATAATAAATGACGAAGATTGTAAAAGATGTATTTGATGTGAAGACTGAAAAAAAATACAGAGAAGTAATGAAATTTCAAATTATTGAAAGCACTGAAAACTATGAAGGAAAAGTTAATTTGTTATTTGCAGTTTGATTGTGATTTAGGAGGTTGTCTAATACACTTTTTTTAAATGATTTAATTAGGAAAAATGCCTAATGAAATTAAATATGAGGATTTTCAAGCAATAAGTTTATTATTAAGTATAATTACTGATATATTTATAACTGATTAGATATATTGATGTTTAAAGAGTAATTTGAATTTAGAAAATATAGAGATAAAATTAGAATTATAAATATTATTATTCATATATAGATGGAGGAAGAAAATTTAATCTTTTAATTATTGATTTTGGTAGTATTTGATACAGTAAATTTAAGTTGTCTTTTTTTTGTGTGTGTAGCAATTGTTATTTTAAAGATTGGAAGAATAGATGATTATTAGGCAATTTGTGTAAAAATTCCAAATTGTTTGAAAAATTAAATAGTTTTTATTATTTAATTATATACTTATAAATAATTGTGTTTTGTTATTAATTTAGATGAATATCTAAATGAAAGGTATTTTGATAAGGATGTAAGTAGAATTGGATTAGAAAAGATTATTTCCATCAGTTTTGCAGATGTCATAATAGTGCTAACATATAGTGAAAATAAATTTAATAAAATATATAAAAAATTGAAAAAATAAATAAAATTAATTAATATAATAATTATTATCTAATGAAGAGTAATACTTGATTGGAAAATAATAGATCAAGTTGATGCTTTTAAATATTAAGATTCATCTAATAATGGAAATAGTGTAAAGTTATTAGTCAAAATTACAATAGCTAAACAAGGTTTTAATATGAATAGAATTTTCTTATGTGATTCACTAAAATTAGATTTAAAAAAGGGGGTTATTAAATATTATGGTGTAGTGATTTATAAAACAAAGATTTGGATGATTAGGATAAGAAAGAAGATATGATTAAATTTGACAGTAGTAATGTTAGGTGTGTCAAAATGTTGAGGAAAATAAATGATATATTATTTATGAAAGAAATTATGAAGTGAAAGAGGAATTGAATTGAGTTTATATTTGATAGAGGGATATTGAAAATATGTGGTGAAGTAAGAAATAAAATAGATGAAAAAATGATTAATAATATAAAATAAGAGACTAACTATGAGTATTTAAAAATGTAGTACAGATGAATAAAACAACTTTGAAGTTTGTTGAATTAATGTGCGGAACCTATCATTAGCAAGTAAAAAATCAATTTCTACTGCTTTTCATATTATTCTTTTTGCATCATTTGAAACAGTATATTTCAAACTATAGTTTTATATGGTCTCATCTTAGTCTAAAGTTTTTATTAACCACAAAGTAAAATTATGTTTCTGAATCATCTGCATACTTGGGACATTTTACAGAGTTTATATATATCTGATTGAGTCATCATCTGAAAATATCACTTCTAAGTATTTATAATCATTATAAACTTTGTTGATAGTTATATTTATTTGTAAAATATTTTTTGAATTTATTTATTTGTAAAATATTTGTTTTTTTTATTTGTCTATAATAATTTAATTCATTTCAATTCTTTGTTTATTTAATGTACATATCAACAGCATTTAGCCAATTATAAATTGCACAGCAAGTTCATTATTATATACAAATCTAAATAAGCATTAAAAAAATTGAATAACAATAAAATAGAAAAATAATAAAATGAACAAATAAATCAAAAGATAATATATCAAATGAAATTAAGGGTAATATTTTTTAAAGATGATTTTAGTAAATTGTTTAACATCTAAATTAAAAATATCTTTATTACCAAAATCTTTGTTATAAGTTCTAGGTAAACGAAATAAAGGGGAAAATGTTAATATATTAGATTTACAAATTTTAAGTTCAAAAATATTGTGAGTACAAATGTTATAATTCTGTTTTTTGATACTTAATCTAGAAAGCAAATTAGATATAGAAATATTCTGGGAAATAAATTTATGAAGAAATTTAAGATCGCTTGATTTTTGTCTCAGAATTAAGTCAATATAGTGTTCATTATTTAAACTAATTTTAAAAAATTTTCAAAAACAAACTGAATTTTTATGATATTTGTTTTGTTATGAGGATTCCATATAATTGAACTAAACTCCAAGATGGTAAGTACTAAGAATATAAAAAGTTTAATTTTTATAAATTTATTAAATACTTTTCTATATCTGTAAATAGTCCCTACAATTTTAAGAGATTTATTCACCATAAAATTAATGTGATTATGAAAAGATACATTATTGGAAAATATTATCCCTAGATCTCTTTGATGATCATTTGTTATGATTTTAGAGTCACCAATATAGTAGGAAACCCTTAAGATTTCAGATTTTTTAGAGGAAGAGACAATGGAGCACATCCATATTTATATAATTATATTCACATCAATTCAAGAAATTATCTATATCACTTTGAAATAAAAAATAGTCATTAATAGAATAAATATGCCTAAAAATTTTGCAGTCATCTGCACAACATAGAAGATGTGACAATTTAATGTAATTCTTTAGGTCATCAATGTATACATTAAATAATAATGGTGCAAGAACATTGCCTTGAGGCACCCCAGTGAAGGAATAATATGGTAATGACAATTTATTGTTAAACTTCATAGAAGATATTCTATTTTTAAGAAAAGAGTCAAACCAATTAATTAATAATTTGGAAAAACTTAATCTACAAACTTTTGAAGAAGAATTTTATGATTAACTCTATCAAAAGCTTTGGACATATCAAAATTAATAACATCCAACCTAGATTGATTCTCAATTAAATTGGACATGTGATCAAAAATAGTTAGCAAATTTGCTTCAATGGATCTATTAGGCAAAAAGCCATGCTGCTCTGGTGCCAAAACCTTATTGACATCCAAGATAATTTTATTATATAAACATCTTTCAAATATTCGAACAACAGTGCATAGAACTGAAATAAGCCTATAGTCACCAAATCTCTAGATCCTTTCTTAAAAATAGGTACAACTTTAGCAATATTAAGGGATGTAGGAAAAGTACCATTTGCTAAAGAGCAATTAAAAATATGCAAAAGAGAAGCAATATATTCAGCACATCCTTTATAATGAAAGCTGGAATATTGTCAAGGCCCACACTAGAATGTAATTTAAGGTGCTTAATAGCAAAAATAATATCAGATTCAATAAATGAATTAAATGATATCCTTTCTTCAATTAGATCATTATTTTCAGTTAAATTAGTAAAAGATTTAGATTGTTTAAAAAGCTTTGAGAAATAATGAGAAAAATCATCTGCAACTAGATTTGAATTATTACTCTGTAATTTTTTTTTTTTGTAATACCTAAATCCTTGACTAGAGGCCAAAATTGTAAAGGATTATTAGAAATATGACTTTCAGTATTTTGTATAAATTTTTGAAAATCTTTGACAATCTTCTATAATTAATAAAATTGGTATAATAATTTAAGTTTTTAATTATCCAATATTTACATGGTGAAATAATTTCTTTAAGAGAGATTGAAAACAAGACAGGAAAATGGTTAGTTAAAATTTTTTCTTAGGAATGTATTTATCAATTAGTTCACTAAATGATTGTTCAAAAAACTTCATTCAGAAATCTACATCTGATGAAGAATACAAATTTTTCCAGTTAAAATTAGATAATTGTAAACAAAGACCTAAATAATTTCCCTTTTTGTAGTTTATTTTCATAGTTTTAAAGGGACAAAGTCTATTAAATTTAATATTAATATAAAATTCTAAGAGAGGTTGATGCAAATCAATGGAAAAAGGAAAAGAAGAAGTAATTAAACATTCAATTGTAGGAAAATTACTAAGAATATATAATCCAATGTGATCATTGAAATTGGTGTATGGATTAAATTGTTTTAGATTTAACAAATTGCAAAACTGAATTATTTTCAATGCTTTTGGTGAAAATGAGACTGAATCTATGATAGTATTACCTGAATATAAATCAGGAATATTAAAATCACCAGTAATAACTATATATGATTTGTATTTGATTAAAAAGTCTTCAAGAATACAAAGAAACTCATTAAACTCTAAAAAAGATAATGTTGGCTTTATGTAGATACTATCCAAAAGAAATTTGACACTATTTTCCAAATATATTTTACACCATGTAGCCTCACAAGATGATGAAATAAGAATATACTTATGTATAAAATTACATTTAAAGGCAATGAGCATGTCTTCACTTTTGGAAGCATCATCAGAGGATCTATCTGTTCGAACTACTTTATGTCTATTGTCCATAAAAATGTCATCTGAGATATGTTGAGTAAGCCAAATTTCTTAAATAAAAACAATATCAAAAATTTTCAGAACTGAAGAATTGCTTAATTTTTTTTACAGTCTTAGTTCTCATCCCACGGATGTTTATGTAAAAACAATAAAGTCCAAACAGAATATCAAAAAACATAAAATAAATAATAATCAAGAAGAAAAAAAGTTAATAAAGGATGAAGATAATAATAATAGTAGTAATAGTAATAGTAGTAGTATTATAGTTCAGAAACAAGAATCCACTTGTTCACAACCAAGTTAACAAGCTTCTAGTTTTTCATGCTCCAAAAGTACTCAAACCTAAGCCTGACAAGATAAAAACCTTATTCTGATATACCTTTTTAAATTTCCAATGAGTTTATAATTAATTAATAATTTTGTTACATTTTTTTAATTCAAAAATTTCAATCAAAATCAAGTTACCCAAAGATCATTTTAGAAAACAATATGACGACAAAGCCATCACATGACCAGATGTTTGCTGCCAATGTTGCCAGCACAGAGTTTCAAAATTCAAAGTTCTGTTTTTTTATGCTTAAAAAGAACTCAAAGCCTTAGTATAATGCAAGATAATTATATATCTTTAATGAGTTGATGACTTACTTCCAACTTTGTGTTATATTTTTTATTCAAACTTCCATTTAAAATCAAGTTTCTTAATGATAATTAAAAAAAAGGCATCACATGACCAGTGTCTATCACCAATAATACCAGCACAGAGTTTCAAAGTCCAAAGGTCAGTCAAGCATATGCTTATTTTTTAATGTTATTCTAGCAAACTCTATCTTTGTTTAGTAATAAAATTTGATTTCAAGTTCCTAGCCATTAGCTCATTTGCTCACAACCAAGTTAACAAGCTTTGGCTATTTATACTTATGAAGTAATCAAAACCTTAGACTAGCAAACTAACTTTATATACCTTTTTCAATTTCCAGTCAGTTGATAACTTATTTTCAATTTTGTGTTAAATTTTTCATTCAAATCTTCAACATCAAGTTACTAGATAATTTCAAAAAACATAAGCTACTTCCAATAAGAATTCAAGCCAAATTATCTACCCACATTTTACTCTGTCTCCCTATCTCTGGATCCTCTACCCATGAATCTCACACTTATATCACATAAAAAGCCTCACTCAACCTCTACTTCTAGCAAAGCCAGGACCAGAGTCTGACCAACTATCACAAATTCCAACTCAACAATTGCAACTTGTACCACCAGTCCCCTCTGGAAATCAGGACTCTCTACTCATGGATTTCACACTTAAATCTCATCAAAAGCCTTACTCAGCTTCCATTTCTAACACACAGTTAGACCCTGAAGTGATCAACCTACCACAAACTCTATGTTAACAGTTGCAATTAATTTTAACATAGCTGTACCATCCTCTCCCCTTGGAACACTCATCTATTCAAATGCACCAAAAACAGGCATGGCTGGATTGTACTAATTATGAAAGCAGTTCTGCCATGCCTCCCGCCCACACCAACACCATCCCCAACCCACATTGTCAATGAAACCCAAGAGAAAATCTGGTCATCCAAAGAAGATCCAGCATCCTAAAAAATAACATGTTGATCTCATACCAATGTGGATGATACAGACAATTGCCACACTACCATGAAAATTGTTAGTCCCTCATCTATGTTACTCATGCAACCCAATCACATATAAAACTAAACCTGGTTTGCATCTGTAGATATAGCAGCCCAGAGCATGTAAAATTTATGTAATCTTATATAAATCAATAAAACAACTTTAACATAGTTAAATCTACAACTACAGATTTCTCATGTAACCACAGCACTCTAAGCTATATAAAGATCTTGAACTAATTCACAGAATATAAAAATTTCTATAATCTCATGGAAATAAGTAAATCAACTTTTACATACATAAAACTACAACTATAGATTGCCCATGTAACCACAGTAATCCGAGCTATGTAAAACCTTATAACTAATCCACAGCATGAAAAAATTCTTGTAATCTCATGTAAGTCAATAAATCAACTTTTACATATGTAAACCTACACCTATGGATTTCCCATGTAAACACAGAAATCCAAGCTATGTAAAACTCTTGTAATTCTCCAAGACCAATAAAGCTTATCATTGAAACAGTAATAATAATGTCCCTGAAACAATAATAATAATAATAAATATATTTGCAGTCCTACCACCTAGAGGAAGGAATGGACTATTATGACCTCTAAGAAAAACAGAAAAAGAGCAGCAAAAGTGTTCAAATCTAGCATTAAAGATAACTAATGCCAAGAATAACAATATTAGAGAAAATGGACCTCTCCTAAGTCAAAAAAGTGAGTACAACATATATTGTATAAAAATTAGCAGACACACCAAAATTAAAAAATGGCGTTGGGAAAGAAAACATGGATTCGAATCATGCCAAAATAGATAATAGGCCTTAAACATAGACAACCAAAAACAAACATACACAAATATTACCAAATTAACGTTCTAACCAAACAGGATAGTAGGAAAAATTTTTTGCAACACAATCTGAAAGATTTAGAAAAATAACACAGAGTGATATTAACGACCTAAATTTACAAGAAAACAGTAACATTGAACTCCCTACCAAGATATGGATGCAAAAAGAGCTATAGGAAATTAATACAGGTTTCAATTGCACAATTCCCAAAGGCTTTGCAACACATTTAAAACATTTTTTTCAATAAAGTCCCTTGTGCTGGTGGTTACGGACAGAAATTTCTCACTATATAATTTTCCAAGGGAGTTGCTATATGAGAGTCTGACATTAAATGTGCAATGAGACACAATTGCGACAATTGAAGAACATCTCAACTCACGGTATATAGCCATTGAGTTTTTTGATGAACATCAGTATGGCAGATTCCAAACCCAAGTTATGACCCTGAAAAATTATGCGCTGGTGGTTGGCAACAGAGATCTACAGTACTATTTTATTACACCAGTTTAATTAAAAATGCTTACTTCGGCTATAATATTCAGGATTAAAAAAAATTAATACAGCTGTTCAGAGAACCAATATAAATCAAGCCAATCTACTTAAATGTGACACCCCTATACCAATAGCTAGTAACAGTTTCAATTTTAAAATAAAACTAAAAGGATACCAAAAACATTCCAATAAGATTGTTGACCAGGGTGCAATATAAACCATCTATATCAGAGGGTTGAGACCAAAATGTTTTGCATGTGAAGAGCGTGGACACCTGGTGGCTGACTGCAATCAAAAAACAAAGAGCAAGACAAACTACAAGATGATGGAACAAAGAAGAGACATCAGTAGATAGACTTTTGCAATTAACAATCGAAAAGGCAAATAGTATTCAAATCCAAAATAGAAACACAGGTGGAGAAATACAGAAAAATACTCTAGCACATACAGACTACAAAAGTAATCAAAACCACTTAACCACAATCCAATATCAACAAGGGAAAAAATCAACAAAACTGACAATAACAGATGAAAAAGAAGAAAATCCAAGTCAAAAGATTAAAAGCCAATATCAACTTCAAAATGAAATAAACATGAATGGAACACCAACAAACGAGCTAAAATAAACATTAGTTGAAACAACAATTGGGATTCAAATCCCAAATAAGAATAAAAGAACAATTGGTGAACTACAACCAACCACACTAGATTTATCTAATCAAAAGATTGAACAAAATAATAAAGACATGAATGAAAAGGAACACAGGAAAAACAACAGGTCTTAGCTGATAAGAATGAACAGAAAAACAATTTCAAATTATTCCAAGCAACCAGAATAAGAAACAATACAACAGATGAAATTTTGCAAATAATCTCCCTAAACATATTACCAATAATACAAACAAATGTTGGACAAACAAAACCAAAAAAATTAAGAAAGTGAATACAGAAGAGTTGAACATTGAAATGTCTGAACAAAAGTGCAAAACCACTGAGACAACTGACAAAGAATATGAAGCTCAATTTGAAGATGCACAAGAGCCACCACAAATAACAAAGCAAGGGATAAATGCCAGCACAAAATGTATACTTCAAATGAAAGCTAAAATCATTGCTTCATTGACGTTCATAAACAAATTAATGCAAATTAAAAACAGAAACTGAACAATCGCAACACCAGATTTATATGTGTCGACTTGGTCAATAATAAAAGAATGGTCAAGATTGTATCCCAAAATCCAAAGGAAAAAAAAACTATTAGGAGTTAATAACCGAAGTAAATTATGTTTAACATAATAATATGCAAAATAATATGAAATGATAATTATAGACACAAAATTTTGTATTCAAAAATATCCAACCTTGAGGAACTAGCCTCATGATGTATGTAACTTTATACATCAATGGACACAATTTAAGCAAACAATTACTATGTAAAACAAGCATGATTTATATAAAACCTTTTGTTTGAATCAGTAAAGTGCCTTTTGAAACTACAACAACAACAACAACGACAATAATAATAATAATCATCATCATCATCATCTTATACTATGGAATAGTTGACTTTCTTGTTGTTTACCATTGAACTTGTTCTGCTATATACTTTATCAAAATGTGTGTTTATTGGATATTAAATGTTAAAATTATTACATAGCCCAGCTTATATAATGGCTAGGGATTCAACAAGTATTATATCTAGAATTGTTAAATCTGCAATATGTGAAGAACTGGAATGGAATAAATATTGCATAGTAATATATTACTACCAATATTTATTCCATTCCAGTTCTTCACTTACTGTTTTCATTGTAACAATCAAAAAAAAAATTTTTGAAAAACATTTAATAACTAATCCAGTATTCATCTGATGATTTTTCTAAAAGTTATTTTTCTCAGGAATTTAATTGAAATTCTAAATATCTTTTGAGAAATGGTATAATGCAGAATTTATCAACTTTTTTTTTAATAATGGGAACCTTAACTTGGTTTTTTTTTTAAATTGCACATTTGTTTTTATAACTAATTTGCTATTTTATATAATTAAAAATAATTTATAATACATATTAATTAGTTTAAATTGTATATAGTTTTATTAACAAAATGTTTACAAATGTATTAAATATTAATTATATGTTGGTTTATATTTCCACCATCTAATATTAAATATTGAATATCTTTAGAAAAATTTTTAAACTTTAATTAAACTTTCTAAATATAATACAACATTTTGGGGTAGTGTTATTCTCCTCTCTTCAAATGTTGCTGGCTTCATCAGTGACAATACTAGCATGGGAATCAAACCAGACCCTTTAGATTTGTGAATATTGAATTTAAGGTAATACTCTAACTGAGAATAGCTCAAATACATTACCTTATATTCAATATTCATGAATCTAAAAGGCCAAGTTTAATCCCTGTGCTAGTACTGTCACTGGTTAGGCCAGAAACATCTGAAGAAAAATAATACCACTAGAAACATTGTGTTATATACTAATCTGTATGCTATTACTAACTGTTGAATGAATTTGGAAAGTTTAAAAATGTTTCTAAAAACATTTAATATTTGATGATGAAAATGAAATAGTCCAACATAAAATTAATATTAAAATGCTATCATCACAAACTTTCAGATAAATACAAATGTATTAAATAGTTTAAAGTTTTAATTTATATGTATATTTAAAAATAGTATATTTAATATGATATTTGAGCTTGATGATCTTAACAAGTCATATTCTCATTTTCTTTATCTGACTTTTATTTTTAATAGTAGTAAATTACAATAATATTAATAAACTTTTCTTTATAATAAGAGAATTTTTTTTTTGTCAGTTCATAATGTTTCAATTTCAACTTCTTTATATTTGAATATTCAATTTTCATATTTTTAATAATACACATGAAAAATGCATGCTGTTGCTTATCACTGTATATTTGTAGCATTGCAGAATTATTATTATAGCATCTTAGTGTGTCACAGCACTTGATTGAAAACCATGGATATATTATATAGTATATTTTTTACCATTAACATTTTGATGTGAACCTTTTGGATTATAAATGCATTCTGAAACTCAAGTGATCATACATCATGGCTCAACTCTGCCATTTCTAATGCTTGAACTTATAACCATCAAACCATTGGATATTAATGTATATTAAGAATTTTCAATATAGTTAGCTATAATTGCATCATCATAAATGACTCATTGGATGAAACTTTTGGTGGTCTGATTAAGAGTTTAATATGTCTTTTTTTTTAAACCTTTAAATTAGTTTTTTGACAGAAAAAATTGTATCTGATATTGTTAGGATTTAAAAAAAAAATCTGGGTCAACAGTCTTGCCTTGTAATAATGGCTAAAAAATTGAGATGAAAAGCAAAATAATAGTATTTAACAAGCTTGTTTATTATTCATCTGGTGACTAATGCTAATATTACCAATCCATGTACAAAAAATAAAACCTAAAGATGCTGTTTATTATTCTTATGCACAAAACATTCTTATTTGAAATAGAAACTAAATTGATCATTGTTTTTTTTTTTTTTTTTTTTATGAAAACACTGTTCTAAATTACAGGATTCTGAGATTTTTGGGACTTGATTTTGATCTGCTTATCTAAATAATTTAGTATTTTATTACATATATGTATACACAATCTATCTGTAACTTTGGTGCTTAAATAATACCTGCCCCCTCTCTCAAAAAGTAATCATTTGGCTATTTATTTAGAAGAGACTTATGATGACACAGTTAGGACATCTATTATCAGCATTATCCATGATTTGAAGTTTGAATTCCAAACCAACTTAGAATTTTGTTCTTCATAAAAATAGCTATAGCTAATCCAGATAGCCATTCATTTATTATTCAGTAAGTTAACTAGATGATGAAATGATAGATAACTCTAAAAAACTAATGCCATCTGACATTTGTCAAGCCTAATAAATAATACCATATTTTTATAATTTCAAATATATACCATATATGGAGGGGTTTTTTTTTCATCTTTTATAACTGAATTATAGAATCATGTGTATAGTGAGTAATTATTTAATGATTATCATAAAGCAAAAGATTCTATTCAATTTCTGATGGGGGAAAAAGGATTTATGGTCTTTGTTGCATCAGTATCATTAATATTAATATTTTCTAAGTTTATCAAATCTTAGTTTTACCCAAGAGAAAGAAAATTGTAAAAAGCTATAAGTGGAATTCATTACTACTATTACCATGTTTTTCTGAAAATAAGATCAGTCTTATATTCATTTTTGCTCCAAAAGATACTTTAGGGTTTATTTTCAGGGGATATCTTATTTTTTCATGTACAAAAATCTATATTTATTCATGTACAAAAATATACATTTATTCCAAACATGTTGATTTCAGAAAATCTTCCATGAATATTTGAATTTTCAGCTAGTGATGCACTAGGTTATTTATATTTATTTAAGTACAAAACTTGTCATGGGCAAAATATTATTCTGTTATCTACCATTAAATCAAATGTTAATTGAAGACTGACAAGGTGGGATTGGTAACAAAAATAATTACAGTTAAGAATGATTATCTATACAATACTGATGAAAAAATGCAACACAAAAATTCAGAAACATTAGGAGGAAAAAGAAATATTTAAGGCATAAATCTGATTTTTCTTTTATCTTAAATATTTAAAAACTACTGTGATAAAACTCTAAAACTAAGTCAAGCATTCTAAATCTAAGTATTAAGTATAAATAAAATAAGTATTTGAAATTACATAAATGAAATTATAAATTGTCTGATATATTGGCTTGTGGTAGGTAAAGTTAGAGGTAATTGTTTTTCTATGCATATAGATTTATGTTTGTTGAAAATGTTCAACAGGAAAATACATAAGTACTATTATAATTCATATTATCATTTATTTAAAGCATTAATGTCAATATTATTTATACATTTATTATTTTATAATTTAATATATACATTGTGTACTTCAATAAATAAAAAGAAATCCATTCATCTGACTATCATTTTAAAATAGGGCTTATTTGAGAAAGGGCTTATATTACAAGCATGTTAAAAATCATGCTACAGCTTATTTTCTGGTTAGGTCTTATTTTCAGAGAAATAGTAATTAATGGCCTCCAATTATCATTGAATGACAGTGAGAAAATTCAGTATTATTAAAAAATAAATACTATTTAAAGAAAATTGTAAAGGCTCTGCTATCTATTATGTTGACAATTTTTATATAATTAATAAAATATCATAATTCCATTTCAAATACCCACATTATATTCTGCCCTGTCTATCAAAAATTCCAGAAACATTTTACTTAGCATAACAAATAAAGACATGTTCTTAGAAATATTCTTGTTTATGATTAAATCATCATAAGTCATAATTAAATGGAACTATTTATGAAATGATTTTTTGTTAGGAGGGTTGGAAGAGTGAGTAGAAGAGAGCAATTACTCAATTTTCTATGCTATTTTAAAATAATGAATAAAAAGTAATTATATAATCAGATATTTGGGAGGTTAAGGGAACATTTGAACTCCAAAATGGTAAACTGAGCATAGCATTTATTTAATTTAATCAAAATCAAAATGATGTTTTTCCTTAACAGAAACTCATCCAGGAACCTTAAACCTTCCATTTTCATCACTTTTCTAAACTGTGTAAGTGCAGTGATTTATTTATCTAGTTTTTTTTAAAAATAGGATTTATTGTTAAGATTTAGCTTTATGTTTGTCATTTTACTACAACATTGATCCAATCAATTATATATTTTAAAGTTGTTTATTCAATTATAATTAAAATAAATATTCAACAATTCTTTGTTGAATATATTATCAATAATTATTATATAAGTAATTAAACATAATGAATAACTTTTTATAATTTTATAAATTGTTTATGAAAACCTCTTTTGCAATAGGTTTCACAGTAAAAGTTTTATAACTTTTATTTGTTTTAATTTTTATGACATTTTAAAAATTTAATTGCATGATTAATGATATAATAATTTATTAAAATGTGTAAAGTAGTTCTAAAATTGAAATGCTAGAACAAATAAGTTAAGAGAATGGCAAGAAGTAAACTACAATAATGATGATCAAGTTGATAACATTTGATAACCTAGTACTCTGTTAATTCCTATGTCTACCTTTGGTCAGAGAACTTAATATTTATAGATTATTTATTATGACAAAATTGTTATTAGTAATAATAAAATAATAGATTTTATTGCAATTTCAGAATTCCCATCTTTTTATTTTTATAAAAAAAAGTTGGAATCTTGATCTGAAATTTATAATATAGTTATTGATTTTATACTATTTCTCTTTCCCCATTCCTACTCATACACAGGCAAAAATTTTAAATCTAACCCTGTTAATAACTTAATTGTCATTATCATTGTATTTGGACAAAAAGACTTAGAAAAACTTCATTGTTATGTTTTAAAAAAATCAATACAATGAACTTTCTCATTACATCTTTAGATAAATGGTTAGAAACTTCCATAAAAATATAAATGATTCCAAGACACATTGTGATTGAATCAGTCTCATCATCTGGCCCAAATCATATCATACATATAAATGTCTATTGCTATTATTTTTTACTTATCTAATGTGTATTATATCGATTCACAATTGAATAGCACATTATTGCCTTTAAGCAATTTCATTATTAATAACTAGTAATCATTTTTAAAGTTAAAAATTATATTATTTCTTAAACCCAGATTTCTACTTTAATTCTATAAAAGTTATAAATATATCTAATTAATATTTCTTAATGCTTGGCTTCTTAATTTATGTTTAACACTCTTTTTATTTTCAAATCAATATCCCAACACTAGTGTCATCATTAGTTTGCCCAATTTGTCTTTCATTTACCAATATCTATTATCATTGTTTGTTTGTTTTTTAATTTATCTAATGAATATTATATCAATTCATTTTATGAGTCTCACTTTAATAACAAATACTCATAGATTTGCATTTTAATTTCTTTTTTTTTTATTGTGTTTATGTATATATGTATGTGTGTGTAAATTTTCAGATTCATTTTAGCATGTTATAGATTAAATATTTCCATTGCTAAATAAACTAGTGATCTAAGAATTCCAGACATTTTGGAGCCATATCAGTTTTTGTTTCATAGTTATAACATGACAAATGAGTATTGAATCATGATAATTTCAGTTGAAATTGGGAGGTCTCCATGTAGTCTGTAATTGTGTAATAATCGGTTTCTTGTTAATCCATTTTAGAAATTGATGTACACTATTCACTTTTTGAATCATGGCATATGTTAAAAGGTTTGTGTATATCTTCTCTATAGCACTATTATACAGAAACAATTTGAGATCTAGCCTTGTCAAAAACCATTTACTTATCTATGTATTATATTTATAACACTCAGTGTAGAATTTGTTTTAGAGTTATCCATTTTGAAAATAACTATTTTAACATCATTTGATAAATACATAAAATTGTATTGGACAGATAAATTGGGGTTATATTTAATAAATATTTTAGTCTTTGGCTATTTGCAGACTTAATTATATCACTTTACAAATGTACACACTTTACAAATATACACACATACAGATCATTGCTTCTTTTAATGCTGTAGAAAATTAATGTTGTATTTTTAAAATCTATGTATATATTAAAATAATTAAATAGTTAATTGTTTTTAGGAGGTAATGTGTCACTTGAACAATTGAGAAGCATTTGAACACATTAATACATCAAATTGACTAAAAATATTTTTTTGTTTTTTTACTTTATTCAACTTAGAAATGACTCAGGAATATTTAGCTCATAAGCCTGTAATTTTACTGCAGTTCTACATTACACAAAGCAAAACATAATTGTACATACAATTGCATAAGAGATCTTGTAATATTCAAGCATCCAAGGATCAGGTTCCAAGTAATTGATGATCCCCCCCACACACACACACACACACTTTACTTAGATGAGAATCAATCCATAAACTTATGACTTTTAAGCTCATTAGTCTGCTACTATATTAAATCAAATAGAGCTTTTGATAACTGATTGTTGTATAATATTTATTTAAAAAATATTTATTTGCTGTCTTTTAATTTAATATAGATTTTTTTTTTTTTAACATTAGAATTTTTCGAATTTCAAGAATTGATCTCTTACTCCTTCCCTCATTATAAACCCAAACTTTGCTAAGATAGAACTACCCCCCCCCCCATTAATTCATTGCAATTAGGGCTTTTTAATGTATAGGTATCCCCCCCCCTAGTTTTATCTTGTAAATGTAAATACACATTTATTTATTGTAAAAGATTAGAAAATCACTTTTCAATTTTATTTGGATAATGCTAGAATTTTTGAATAATTAAGCATTCAGATAATTCTATCTTTACAAATTTTTACATATTTTATTCTTTTTTGCCTTAAATTTTACTGATTTATTTGTTGGTGAAATTATGTGAAATATTTAAAGTATTCATTTTAATCATTATCAGTTTATAAAAAATAAAATATATATGTATTATGCAATGTATCTTATACATAACTTACAAAATGATATATATGATGCATAACAATATGCATTTTTCACATTTCATCATAATTATATGACATGATTTTTAATATATACAATATTTTTTTATATCTATTTTTATAAAATTTGTAATTAGATTAAACTCTGGAGGAATAACATTAATTGTCAGTATTTACAAGAATTCATTTCTTAAATTAGCTCAGTGCAAAAAGTAGTCTTTCAACAAATTTAAAGATCTATATTTTATTTTGTTGACTAAATATAATTTAGGAGATGGCTTTGTAAATAACTGATATATTAACACTATATACGATAGTGTGTGAAAATACAATACAAATCAATATAGACAATAGGATAGTGTGTAAATATATATAAAAGTTAGTTAATAATAATAATACAAACATATATGCCATAAGTGGAAGGTTAACTAATTAATTTAATTATTGTGAGGTTTATTTTAAAAAACTAAAAAAAACATTTGCATATTAAATTTTACATAGCAATTAATATGTATTGGATATAACAATCATGTATGTATCATTTGTTATTGTACATTTATGAATGTCAAGGACAGCTGAAATATTTTAAAAGACTAAAATATAAATGTAAGAAAGTGCAGAAAGCTAGAAAATTTTTGAAACTTGATCTGTTTTGATTTCCCAGTGAAAAATTATTTTAATAGTATGAAAAGTACTTTGAAATGGGGGGGGGGGGGCAACACCTTTTTTTTTTTTATATCAGTGAATCTTTTAAGTTTTGAATTAAAAATAAAATATTGCTTTATTTGTATTAAATAAGTTGAATTGTTTATAAACAAAAAAAAAATTTTTTTCTTCTTCTAAGGAGAATAAAATACCTTTAATATGTTTATTCTGAAATTTTTAAAAAAATGATTGATTACTAACTCTGGAGGTCATGTGATATTTGAGATTAGTAATGACAAGTTGAGCTTTGATCCTGGAGACTTGGTAATTCTTATTATTCTAGTACTATGCTTAAATATATAAGAAATTATGGAATTTATCTAACTTTGGTCAGAAGTATAAAATTAAAAAAAACTTTTTTCCAAACAATAATCTGAAAAGATATATAAATAGTTATTATGTAATTCTTATTTAACTAAAAGGGAATGAAAAAGATTTCCATACTAACTTTCATTTATTGTTATATAATAATTAAAAAAAAAAAATGTTTTTAAATATTACCAGTTTTGAGTATTCTGTTGAAAAAACATTAAGCATAAGTTGAGAATCTTTTTACCAAGTTTTATTTATTTATTTAAGAACAGATTAAAGATGAATATTTGAACTAAGATGCTAATTAAAATTATAAAAACTTATTTAAAATTTGATGTCATTTTTTTCTAAATAACTTCCAGAGAATTGATATTCCTGTCAGTTTGCTTAGAAATCTAAGCATCTAAGTGCTTAACATGTATACACACATATTCAAATTTAAAGAACTTTAAGGATTATTGGATTTTAAGTTCAGCATTTGTTTATGTTCATTATATTTTTGATAAAATGTTGATTATGTTGTTTCTTTTTCTCTTTATTTAAAAAAATGAAATGGGTAAGAATGAATATAAAATTGCAATAACATTCAGCAGCTGTTTCGTTTTGTTTGGATGCATTTTTTTTTGCAAAGTATCTCAGAATTTTTTCTGTTTATTGAACTTGTGTTTCAAGGAATTAGGAATTATAAGCAGAATCAAGCCATATGCTTTGCAATTTTTATAATAAGTAAATGGAAATAAATATTTTTGTATCTCAAGAGAAATGTTTGTATCCTAGAATTTATTTTTTGAAATCACTTAGATATTTTTCTAATTTTTTTAAAACTATAAATAATGTAAATATTTGAGAAGTTTAGCTAAATAATTATTTGTTTTTATTATTATTACTGAAAAAGTTTTTAAATGTTTAATTGTTTTAATAATTGACAATTTTTTTAAAAGCATTTTTTATTTATAGATGGTTACTCAGCAAGACATTTACAGGCCCCGAATTTTTAAAAACTATGATTTTTAAGTTATTATGCATTGAATGCGAAATTGTTACTAATGTGATAAATTTACTTTTCTTAATGCTAATTACCACATATAATAAACCAGTAGTTTTGTAGATCATTGTGATAATACATTTTCTATTTAATAACCAATAGTACCTGTAGACTTAGCTTTCTAAAAACAATTATTTTATCTTCAACAATATTATCCATAGCTTTTTTTTTTCCATGCCACTCTTAGTTATTTAATTTCTAAAGTAATGTTATATGGTCTTTAATTCAAAAATTTCAAGATTCCATGTTATGAGAAGTGAATATAAAGAAGTTTTGGATACAAAATTCAAGTCCGCAATTTACAAATCTTCACTACAAGCATTTTTATTAATAACTGTCAATAAGTTCTAATTTCTTTAATGCTTTCTTTTTTGTCTTTAGTAATAAATATTTTAATCTACTTTTGGATACTGAATTCTTATGATGGAATTTATAATTTTTTATATTTATTGTATTTATTTATTATCTAGTTTTATCTCTTTTTGATGGTGTAGAAATATTTAAAATATTTTCAATATATTATTTTTAAAATAATGTTTGTATGCAAATCTGCAATATTTATACATATATAGGCATTCAATTGTATCTTCCTCCACAGCTTGATTACGCTGGTGCGGATCAATCTTCTCCAGGCTACTCGATCTAAAGTCATTTCCTCCCTAAGTGACATCTCCTGCAAGTCCTTTCTCACCCGATCAATCCATCTGATCTTAGGTCTACCCCTGGGTCTTTTCCCCGGTGGTTCCATCTCCAAAATCTTCCTTCCAATGTAATTTTCTTCTCTTCTCTTAACATGACCAAACCACCTCAACCTTGATTCTTTTATTTTTTCACTGATCATTCTCACTCTCATATTTTCTCGAATTACTTCATTTTTCACTTTGTCCTTTCTAGTGAGGCCCGAGGCAAACCTAAGCATTCTCATTTCTGTTACACATTGCTTGTCTTCTATTTTCTTAGTGATCGGCCATGTTTCTGCACCATACATCAATGCCGGACGCACCACAGTTTTATATACTTTTCCTTTCAACCTTGCACCTATTCTCCTATCGCAGAGTATCCCAGAGACCCTTCTCCAATTATTCCAACCAGCTTGAGTTCTCCCAACAACTTCTCCATCCAGTGATCCATCTTTATTCATCCAGGCCCGAGATATTTAAATTTTTCAGCCTCAGGCAACTTCTTTCCCCCTAACAAAATGCTTCCTCCACCATTACCACAGAAGAGCACTTCAGTTTTATTTCTGCTAATTCTCATTCCTCCTTCCTCCAGTGCTTTCCTCCACTCTTCTATTCTATCCTGAGCTTCCTTGATGTTTTGAGTTGCAATCACTATATCATCGGCATACATCATGTTCCAGGGTGCTTCCCTACGAATATCCTCTGTCAGGACATCAATAATGATATTAAATAGTAGGGGACTCAGGGCTGATCCCTGATGCACACCCACTTTCACCTGAAATGAGTCTGTTTCTCCTGAACTACATCTCACACTAGTTTGACAGCCTTGATACATATCTTGAATCAGACGAATGTATTTTTCCTGAACCAGCTTTTTCCTTAGGCATCTCCAAAGTTCATCTCTAGGTACTCTATCAAATGCTTTTTCCAAATCAATGAATATTAGAACAATTTCCTGGTTGACTTCTCTATGTTTTTCTATAAGTTGCCGCAGTGCAAAAATTGCATCTGTGGTTCCTCTACCTGGCATAAAACCAAACTGTTCTTCACTGATGTCTATTTCCTGCCGTAGCCTATTTGCTATTATTCTCTCCCATATTTTCATTGTGTGGCTCATCAGCTTTATTCCTCGATAATTACTACATTTCTAGAATATCTCCCTTATTCTTATAGATTGGAACCAAAATGCTTCTCCTCCATTCATCTGGCATTTTCTCCGTGATCATGATGTTATTAAAAAGTTTGGTCAGAAAGGTGATTCCCTCTTCTCCCATTACCTTCCATACCTCTACAGGGATGTTATCTGGACCCACCGATTTCCCACATTTCAGTCTTCTGACTGCTTGTCTAACTTCTTCCCTACTGATCTTTAAAGCTGGGCCCAATTCAATTCAATTGTATAGTCAATCATAATAAGTAATTATGTCATTTATTTGCATTAAATTGACTGGGGAAAAAATTGCATTTTTGATAATGAGAATTATGCTTTTTTATTATATGAAAATAATACTAGTTTTCAGCAGAAAATTTAACAAAATATTAAAAAATTTTAGGCATACAATTTTTTACCATTAGAATATTATTGAAACCCAAATATATTGTACCAATCAAAATTGTGTTGGTCACTAATGTGCCAAAATAGTTTTATGCTATCATAATTTTGCAATTTCTTAACAACTTTAGAAAATTTGATAAGGTATTTAAAGTGAATTCTATTATTAGAACATTTTAATATATAAGTTCATGCATTATGTTTTAAATACTATTCATGTTAGACAATCCGAGTAAATGTCATAACTTATTAAGAATTGTTTAATGAAAGTGAATTGGTATGATTGTTTGCTGCAGTGGTTGAATGACAGAATCTAGAGCTAAGATCCATGAATTAAAACTCGTCTTGATTTTTTTCTGGTGTTCATAATTCTTATGAACTCTTGAGCAAAAAATTATTTATAATAAATGTGAGAATAAATAATACCATCCAAATCTTTATTTAATTTCTGTGATAAGGCATAATATAAAAACATTTTTTGTTAGGATGCAGAAATATAAACCACATTATGTCTTTAATATGTTAAAAAAATAAAAAATCCTCCAAAATAATCAGTATGGAAACTGCCAATTCACCTATGAGATTTAGATTCTTTATTCTATAAATTATATGAAAGTATGCTATAGGGTCGTCTAGAAAAAAAATTGTGTATTGGCAGTTATCCCTATTGATAGTTGCCATTACTTTTCATTTAATCTTTAATAAAATGATTTTAGCAAGACTATAGATAAGATTTGTAAATATAAACTGAATCATTTTAAACTTATTTACTATATGCTTAAACTTTAAATTAAAACATAGCTCAATGTTTATGTAAACAAAGGGAGCAAAACATCCTCATTCAGGCTATGACTTAACTGTTGAACAAAGAATCAAGAGTAGAATGAATTTACCTATTCTTGGTAGGTCTGATGTTTCTAAGCATATCTTTGCCAACATTGTTGGTAATTCAGAGTAAAATTAATTTATCAACCAAATGGAATATGGCATTTAAGAGTTATTAAACTCACAATTAATTATACAAGGTTGGAGATAGCATCTCACTTTTAACATTCTGATTGTAATAATTAAACAAGATGTAATATGTAAAATTTAAATTAAACATAGTTCAATGTATATGTAAGCAAAGGGAGAAAGTCACCCTCCTCCGGGCTATGACTTAAAAGCACTCTAAATGTTCAACAAAGAATCAAGAATAGAGTGAATTCATCTATTCATAGTAGCTTTGATGTTTATAAGCATACTTTTGTCAACCTTGTTGGCAATTCAATCAAGATGTTAAAAGTAAGATGCTGTCTTCAGCCTTGTATAATTAATTATGATTTTTAATAACTATTAAGTGCCAAATTACATCTAGTTGATAAATTAATTTCACTCTAAATTACAACAATGTTGACAAAGACATGCTTGTAAGTGTCAGAGCTACCAAGAATAGATGGATTTATTCTATTCTTGATTTTTTGTTCAGCAGAGTTCTTTTAAGTCATAACCTGGAGGAGGGTGATTTGCTCCCTTTGTTTAATATACTTATAAATTAACTAAACAGTGTACATGTTGAACATCAATAATTAGAAGTATTGATCCCAAAGTATTTTGGGATTAAAATAGAATGTAGTTAATATATATCTTATATATATGTTGTATCTCATTTGTCATTAAAATAGCACAAAATGTTGTAAAGTCAAAAATATATTAAATAACAATTATATCTATTTGATATACTTTTACCATATATTATTATTTATGTATATCGGAAGTAAAATATAACATATTTATTGAAATATGCTAAATTTTTTATTTATTTCAGGGTTCGGCAGATTCAAATTATAGTCAGCCCTCATCAGATTTATCATTGGATGAAGAACGGGAAGCATTGCGGAGAGAAACAGAACGCCAAGCACTAGCTCAGCTAGAAAAAGCACGGGTAAGTTATGTCTTTTTGTTTGATTTTATATGATTTATTTATATTTTAAATAAATCTTGAAAGTAGGTGGTTAAAAATCCTGAAAGTAAGTGGTTAAAATCAGAGATTTGGATATAAATTTCTGTCATAAATTTTTATAATAATTATTCAATTGAAAATTATAGTTAACAAATGAATAAGAAATTCTGAGCAAAAACCATTATTATTTGCAGTTTCTTAAATATTTAAGTAAAATATAGATTTAATGACATAATATCAACTTGTCAAATAAATTTTTCTAGAGAGCATTTAAAATTAAATTATTATAACTAATATACATAATAACTGGTTTATGTTTTTATAGACTTATTTTACTTATAATAGAAAATAAAGATACAATGATTTTGTTGTTTTGTTTTAGTATTATATATATTTGTACAATACATTATTGTATTTTTAAATGTTTTTATTTCAGTTATTAAATTTCTATTTTAAATTGACTTTTTCAGTGTTATGTTTAAACCATGTTTCTCATCTTTTCTTGTTAGTTTAGTTTTCATTTTTCATATTAACTGTATTTTTTCAGATATTTTGTAAATTTTTTGTTTTAACTTACTATTTTAGTTTTAAGATTTATATTCTAAGCACAAACAGTAAGCTTGTTTTTTTTTTTCATTATTTGTTCATTTGAGAAAACTTTAATTTAGCAGATTTTTTTTCTGTTTTCTGTTTTAATTAATTTTCATTCATGATTTTATTTATTTCTATTTTAATCTGTCAGCACTGTATTATCAATTTTTTCAAGTTTTAATTTTATTCGTAAAATTTGTATTATTATAAGATATATTAGAGATAAAGTGCCTTGTGTAATTAAGGACAATGTTAGAATGATAGCCTTTGGAGTTCAATGTTTTTAGATTGCTGTTCCAAATCAATCTTGTTCAAACTTTTTATGAACACCCAAGTAATAAACCATTTGATTTGATTTTTAGGGGAAAAACAGATTACCAAACTCAGAATCTTTTTAAAAAATGCATAGATTTAAAATATTTTCTAATATTAAAAGTGGTAATAGACAATGATGATTTGTCTTCAGCCACAGCAATTTCTCTCATCTTCACATGAAAAAAATTGTTGACTTCTTTCATCCACTAACCATATTACTCATTGTGTTAATTAGAACAATAACTTGAAAGTTTCAAACCTCTTAACACTCTTTGAATTTTGTTGTTCATCTATAGGGGATCTGAAGCTATTTCAGTAACTAGTTTGTTAACTTCAGTTATAAATTGTTACATTTTGATTTATAAGTATCATACATATTCCATTCACAATTTTGACACCATCCAATCTAGATTAATTTAGTAATGATTACCACTAATTAATTATTAAACTAGAGATTGTATCTAAACCAGATATAAACTTTAAACATCATTTAAAGATTAATATATCTGATTTTTTAAATTAATTAAATGCACCTACATGCAGTTATTCACATTTCCCTCCATATGTAGTATCTTTTTTATAAATGTAAAAATTGCAGGCACTCTTTTTTTTTTATAGAATAATTATGTATAAGATATTTTCTGACAGTTTAATAGATATTAGTAAGCTATTCAATTCAGTTTGGTGATAAACTGATGAATTCAGCATTAAAGATTACTGGATCAAAGCCCAGCCTATCATATTTGGTATTAATATGTTACTTGAACTTCCAAGCACCTAACCATATCAGACATTGATTGAAAACATCTTTTGGTTGCTGCTGTCAAGTATTCATTGATTAAATTAATATATTTATGATAAGCATAAGTGAAGATACAGAGTTGGTATAGAAACTAATGAAATTATGTAATAATTAATTTAGTACTAGTAAAAGAAACCTATTATTTTCTGATTATAATATGCTTCATTTAAAATATTTAATCTTTTGATTAAAATTTAAATTAATATAAACATTACCTTTTATATTAATTATAAAAGTTTATAGTAAAGCTGTACATATATATGTCCATGTATATATGCTTCACCATGTAGTATTTGTTAAACCTATTGACCCTCATATCACCACAGTCAATGAAGAGTAGTACGAGAGAAAAATAAAAATATTTAATGAAGTTTATATAATTAGAAAATATGTATATATATTCTAGGTGTGGGCATAGCCCAAGTGCCGTTAAAGAAAGAAGAAAACCCCCCATTAATATAAATTATTTTGAATAGCTGGGTTTCGGTTCTATAGTGCATATACCTAGAAAGGATGAATAATCCTTTAAATAGTTAAACAAATTGATAGATAACTTAATGAAAGCCTAGCCTCATTAAAAAAAAAACTATAATGGATACTAAACAATAAACACACATTACACCGCACACAGTGCATATAGCCAAGGCATTATTATTATAAAAGACTGGATTAAAAGCGGTACTAAGTGAATGTATATATATATAAGTGCATGTCTTTACTTCAATAGCATTTAGTTAAGCTATCTATCAACTTATTGAACTACTTAAAGGATTATTCATTCTTGCCAGGTATACATACCATAGACAATTATGCACATACTCTCTGCATAATCGAAACCCAGCTATTCTAAATAATTTATATCAATGGGGTTTTTTTTAATTGTAGGAAGCCATAGCTAACCTTACGTAAACATGTGGGTATTCTCTACTTATATATATATATATTTGTACACTATGAAATGTAGATTTCTTTATTTGACTAATAATTTATAGTAGGTAATGTTAATGTATCGTAGTTGTCCATCATTATAGTTGATATGGAATCCTGACCATTACCTCTAGCTAGGATTCCTTAAGTCTTACCTCTACCTGATCACCAGGAATAGGTTACTTAGATATGATTTAAAGATGTGAATATTGTTCAGAATTCCTTATATATCTTTGGGTCTGGTAAGAGCAACTATATTTTCTGATTGCTACAGGTTTTTTTGTAGAATCTGGCATCCAATGTGAACCACTTAAAAAACATCTTCAGGATTTATATTTAATTGGACTCCACATTGGGTGCCAGATTCCACAAAAATCCTTGTAATAGTCAGAAAGTACAATTGTTCTAATCAGACTCTAAGATATAGCTAAAATTGTTTTGAATCTTATCCATATCTCCAATTCATATATAAGCAACCCATTCCCTTAACCCCACATGAGTTAAAAATTTTCATCTATACATCCTGCATGATCAGGTAGAGGTGAGATTCTTAAGGAATTTTAGCTAAAGTTGGTAGTCAGGATTCCACATCAACATTAATGATTAACAACCACAACACATTAACATTACATACTACAATCTATTATTAGTCAAATAAAGAAGTTTACATTTCATAATATACAAATATATACAATAAGTAGAGAGTATTCAGGTCTTTATGTAAGGTTAGTTATGGCTTCCAATATTTAGACAAAACAAATTATGTAGAATGATTGGGTTTTGATTGTGCAGAGAGTATGGGCATAATTATCTATGGTACATATATGTGGAAAGTATGAATAATCCCTTAAAATAGTTAAAGAAGTTTATAAATAGCCTAACATAAAAGTCTCATCTCATTTAAAAAGATTAAACTATAATAGATACTAAACAATAAACCCACAAAGCATTGCACACAACATTTATACCCATAGGCATCATTATTAAAAAAGACAGGACCAAACATGGCATCATTATTATAAAAGACAGGACTAAACATGGTACTAAATAAACATATATATAAGTGCATATCTGTACTTCAATAATATCTTCATCATTCTGCCAATTTGATTTATGGCTGGCTGACCTGGCCATAATAATCATTATTTAGGAAGGAATTCATTCACCTTAGTGTGACCTGAGTTCAGGAATGAAGTATGCTTCAGTAGCCCAATATCCATTGCTTCTGATAGTTTACCCCATTTAATATGAGTTAAGCTGGTGTATATCCAGTATTTGCAAACTGGTTCGATAAAGTAATTTGGAAAGTAAACATAGAGAGAGTGAATACATCACTGAGTACTGCTATAAGGAACACAACCAAACTGACTCTAGTATTAAAGCCTGATTAAACTTCCATATATGAATATAGGATCACTGTATGCTACTATGGTAAATATCCATTATTAAAATCAAATGACCTCACTCTGTTTCCAAAAATCATTAAATTAAAAAAAGACATGTATACAGTATAATTAGATAGTATAATTAGATAATAAATATTGTTTAACTATGTATTCACCCATAGATTTAAATACAGAAATATAGGTAGGTAAAGATCACAATGTATTTCATTAAATTAAAAAAAAATGTGTATATAGACTAGCATCTCACCCATAGTGTAATTAAATAATAAATATTGTTTAATTATGTATTTACCTATAGATTTAGATAACATTTAAATATACAAATATAGGTAAGAAAAGATCATAATGTATTTTCCTCACCCACCCCCCTCTCTCTTTCCCTTTCTCACCTTTCAAATGGAAAATATGGTAGGTGGATGAAAGTTTTCTTTGAGCATTTAAATGAATTCTGTAATTTATCAAACAAATGGATTTCATCTTAAATAGTGGGATAAAGGTAGAATTTAAAATGTCTTAATTTTAACTTTAAATCTTTCTATCATCCAACTTCTACCTTTATATTCTGCATATATATTAACAATCAAATCAAATAAAACAAGAAGACAGTTGAAAGAAAACTAGGGGGAAAAAGTTAATCTTTATAATATATATGTTAACATTATCTATATGAAACAAGAAAAATAGTTGATAGCTATAATACTTGTATGAAGACTATATTATTGATGTAAAGTAATCAAAATAACGAGGATAAAATATTACTGATTAACAAAGAAAAGTGCTATATGAATGAATCTTTTTAAAGGTTGGTATATCATGAGTTAGTGACTGAAGTTTCATAAAGACTGGTTGGATACCTTTGACAGCTGTCAAAGTTTTACAACAAAAAAAATGCCGGGTGCTTCATTGTGTGGTTTAGATAGGCACAATTCGATTCTTCAATATAGCTAAGGCAGGCAGTTTTCAAGCATGACTCCGATCTTCAGCTGGAATTCATCTGTTAGAGGCCCTTCCAAGACAGACTCATGGGAGGGTGGAGACAAGCTTCTTTACCTGTCATAATTCACATAGAAGATTTTATGTATATTGTCTATCAAAATCAAAAATTTTAAGAAGAACACTTTCTACAAGAGCTTTCAAATATTTATGTCTGCCCCTCCCCCTTTAATGCTTGGAAAGTGTGTTTTCTCTTTTTTTTTTCTGATAATATGTTCAGACTTATTTTTAACCTTAATGAAAGTCCAATAATGCTTCCCCTGTATTAAACATTTTAAAGCATTTAAAATTTCCAAATACTATTGTTTTAGAATCATCCTTGTGGACTAATAGCCATATTTTACATCTTCAACATTTTTTTTAAAATTGACACAAGACTAAATTTACCCAGGAAGGTATTCACCTGGAACTATTATTGCTTTTTATTATCTATTAGTTTGACCAATGCATTAATTTTCTATATTTCACATTACCTAAAATCCATTCACTTACATTATATTTATTTCCTAAAGAATTTATCATTTATTTTACTTTAAATGTTTCCTTTCTTTTTCCCCCTCCTTCTTTTTCTTTAATCACACTTAGCCTGTGCCTAGACTTCATTAAATTTTTTTTTCCTCATATTACTATTCATTGGCTGCGCTAACTTAAGGGTCAATAGGTCAAAGAAAAATAGTAAGTGCTGAGGCATAAATATATCAATATATATTTTTTTTAAAATCAAGTGAGATGTCACTTGGCCTAATTTAAATGTATACAGCTTCATATTCCAACAGTCACTTAAAAAAAAAAAACAGCATAAAAATGACGACTTACTTGTTTGAGATGACCAGAATAATTGGTTGTGGGGAACAGTTTAACATTCATATTATTTATCAGTATATATATATATATGTGCTCTGCGCACAGGTAATGAAGCTATTAATAAATTCTCAAAATTTTTTACTGCCAAGCGCTTTCGGGACAGTCTACAGTCCCATATTCATGGCAAGTTATTCTGTTAATAACTGTAAAACTATGCAAATTTTATGCAAACTTATGTGCAGATGTTACGTGGAGAGATAGGGAATAGCAGGTCTCTCTTCTGTTGATTGCCGATGGGTCAGCCACAATGAAGTAAGCTTCCCTAACTTTACTTTGGTGTCGTTTGTTTCAGAGCAAATGACACTGGCTGTGGTAGGTAGAAAAGCATGTCCAGAGTTTCTCACATGTTCGACAAAAACCCGAAAGCGCTTGGCGGTAAAAATTTTTGACAATTTATTAATAGCTTCATTACCTGTGCGCAGAGCACATATACATATATTAATTTATTTAAGCATTAATGAAGTAAAATCTTAACTATTATTTATCAGTATTATATATTAAAATATTTAATGTTTAAAATGTACACATGATACCTATGCTTGATAAATAAATACTACTAGATTAAATTATTTAAGCAACATGAGTATAACTACAAATTATTGACCCCTCCTTTTTTCTTACTTTTTTTTCTTTTTTTTCTATCTTCTGTCATTACCTGTACAAGATCTGTATTATCTCTTTTCTTCTCCTTCTCTGTGGTTATTTCTTAGCCCTTTAGGTCATCTCTTTATTTTTCTCTGATTCTGGGGGTGTATCTGTATGATTTTTAAACAATTTGCATTAATGGTACCTCTTAATCCTTTTTTGTTTCCTAGCAGGAACACATTTTCTCCACATCTTTTCCTTATGGTGAAGGGCCCCTCCTATAGCTTTTTGTATTGATTTTCCAGAGTTTTGTTACACATATTCTAACCCATATGTGCTCCCCAATTTTAAATGTATACGGATTCTTAGATTCTTGTCTATTCCTCTTTTCAATGTATGCATGTCTGGGCATTGGCCTGATTCTGGTCATGATTTTTTACTTCTGTTTCTACTAGAAGTGATGTCTTTACAAAATTGGGTTTTCTCTTCTGAAAGGGAGTCATGCTGGAGTGAACCCTGTGGAGTCATTCCTATTGTGGTTGAGGTATTCGAGTATTTTCAAGGTTTGGTTCACCAACTTCTGTGGTTGTCTCATGAGTATATCCTAAATAAATGATTTAACTGGTGATTCCACATTGATGTCAATATATGTTTTAAGTTGTTTTGTCACATCTCTTCTTTTCATTCCTTGGAGGTGAATAAAATGGTTTGTGGTTTCCCTACATTGAATTGTTTCACCTGGAGGGCTTGAATTGTACTCCGCAAGTCTGCTTTTGGCAAACAGGGTATTACTGCAACATATTTTGAAAATACATCTTAGGTCACAAATAAGAATCTGAGTCATTTGAATGTGGGAAAAGGTCAGTAATGATCTACCACCAAATAGTTCATTTGGGCCCTTTGATAGTTTAGGTGAAAAGTTAGGGGATTTGTTAGGTTCTTTGATGTGGGCCTGGAGGCTAGTATATTGAATCCCAATTGATTCCATTTTTCATAATCTATCCTCCTGCTGTTTCATAATTCTTTCAAGGAAATCTTATGACTTATTCTTTATTTTGGCATTTTTTTCTGCCACCAATTATATGATTATTTCTTCCTGACCCATGTAACCTTGTATGGTTCATTGGATGAGTCTCTTCACCTTTTCTTCTACTTTTATGTCTGATTTGTTTTTTAACTTCTTTTTTCAATGCATTATGTCCTCTTTGTGTGCTTCCTATATTTTTTCCAGTTTTTTCTCTGTCTCTTTGATTTTTTTCTCCATGCTGTTTAGTATTTCTTGTGAGCACCTACTGATCATTTTTTCCACTGCCTCTATCCTTTTTCTGTCCATGTTCTCTGCTTCCTTTTTTATTTTTTTCTCTATGACCTCTACCCTTCTATTTGATTCTCGCCCTGCTTTTTCTGCTTCTTCTACTATTTTTCTGTCTATGCTTTCCATTATCTTTGTCATTTCTATCAAGAAGTATGGCTCAGGGCTGTCACCCCCAGCATCTGATTATTGGACTTCTTGAGTATACTATCCATGAACCTGATGCTAGTATCTGCTTTTATTCCATTATTTTCTTCTTCACTATCATCCTTCATTTCCAGTTTTTTTTTATTATAGGAATGATGCTTACTATGAGATAAATATATTTTCTTAGTCTGATAACCCATAAAAGGGGAAAATAAAACAAAAAATCTTTTCTTGGTTCTTTATTGTTGACTAGTTTCACCTCCCATGTCTTCCTCCTGAACGGTTGTCCTTTCATTGGATCCCAGCTTCAGTTATCAGTTGAATTATATTTTATTATGCCTGAATCCTACCTATCTATCTCCTTGTGTTTGTTAGCCACATAGCTATCAATTCTTATCATTTTGTTCACCACTATATAAATATTATTTTATCATTACTCTAGAAACAATAATATACTGAAATAATAAAACTATAAGAGAGAAAAAAGTACCCCCCCCCCCTTTTTTTTTTTCACAAAGCCCCCCTTTCTGCGTTTTTTGTTAATCAGTCTGTTCCTCTGCAAAGAAAGAATAAAAAAATTAATATATAAACTTATTACATTGTTCATTCAATCACTGTATCACATAGTTGTTTGTGTTCCTATTTATCAGTGAATCCAACCACTAAAAGATTTGTATTGTATAGAATATATTACAACACAAAAGGGAAAAAGGAAAAAAAAACTAAAATTTCAATATTTTACCTATTTCATAATAAGAAAACTATTAGCCCTCTTGATCTTAAGGACTCTTATATGTACAAAATGATACCCTCTCTACATGTAATAATGTCTTCAGGGTTTACATTTTATTGGGGGCCACTTTGGTGCATCAGATTCTACAAAAACAAAACACCTGTAATGATCAGAAAGTACAGTTGCATCAGATTCAAAGATATAGCTAATGGGGTTTGAATCCTATCCATATCTTTAAATCATATCTAAGCAAATGACTTCTTAACTCCCCAAGAATTAAATTTTTCTCTATATTTTGATGTTCAGGTAGACATGAGACTCTTAAAAAATCTAACTTGAGCTGGTAGTCAGGATTCCACATCAACTATAATGATGGACAAACATGACACATTAACATATACAAATATATAACAAGTAAAGAGTGTCCACGTGTTTACATAAAGTTAGCTATAGCTTCCAATATTTAAAAAAAAAACAAAGAAAAAAAAAACCATTGATACAAATTATTTAGAGTAGCTGGGTTTTGGTTATGCAAAGAGTATGGTGTAATTGTCTATGATATGTGTACCGGGCAAATTTGAATAATCCATTAAATAATAAAACAAGTTGATAGATAGCTTAACATAAAATTCTACCCTCATTTAGAAAAAAAAGAAATGTTAAACTATAACGGATACTAAACAATAAACCCTCATAGCATCACACAGCACATATATCCATATACATTATTATTATAAAAGATGGGACTAAATGTAGTGCCAATTGAATGTATATATATAAGTGCAAGTCTCTACTTTAATAGCATCTTCACCTTTCTGCCAATTTGAAATTATAGCTGGCTGACCTGTATAATAATTAATATTTAAGGGAGGAACATATTCATCTTAGCATGACCAGAGTTCAGGAATAAAATATGCTTCAGCAAGACAATATACATTGCTTTACATTACTTCTCATAGATTTTTTTATATTTAATATGAGTTAACTCCAGGAGGCTGGTGTATATCCAATATACACAAAATGGCTCGATGAAGTAATTTGCGAAGTAAATGTAGAGAGACATGAATACTATCACTAAACATTACTTAAGGGATATAACCAAACTAACCAGTATTAAAGCCTAATTAAATTTCTATATATAAATATAGGATCCCTGTGTGCTACTATTGTAAAGATCCATTATTAAAATCAAATAACCCCCTCCCTCTCGTTCAAAAATATTAAATTAAAGATGCTTATATAAACTAGTATCTTATCCATAATGAATTTAAATAATAAATATCATTGTTTAACTACATATTCACCCATAAATTTAAATAACATTTAAATACACGCACATATATAGGTAAAGATTGCAATGTATTTTCCTCTTTTGCTCTTTCAAAAATCATTAAATCAAACAGACGCTTAGATAGACCAGCATCTTACCCATAGCGTAATTAAATGATAAATATCATTGCTTAGCTACTGTCACAGAATGGGTTCAAACATGGTCACAACTACCATGATAGGTAGTGGTCATTATATATAGATAGTTAAGGTATATAGATTATTATATTATGCAGTGGTGATTATACAAAATATGTATATAGTTTAAAAAGGGAGGGGGAGTGCTCTGTCATTTTGAAATAGTATGTATGGGCATGTTATAGATGTACATATGAATGGGTTTAATTGCTGTAGAGGAAGGAAATGAGGTTTTCTTTCAGTTATGTTTTAAAATCCATTTCTTCTAGAAGAAATGAATTTTAAAACAAGAAAAACCAAAGGTGCTAAAAGCCTTCACACCTTGATCAAAATCTGGTTGGGAAGAAATCAAACACAGGGAAGTGGAAAATGAATGAAGCTTCTAGAACAAATGGAGGTGGAGGAAGCTATAAAAGAAAAGAACCCAGAATGCTGTTTCTCTTGTCCCATAGTGGGATCGTTAGTGCAGCAAAGTTAATTTTATAATTTTGTTAAATTTTAATGGTGAAAGAAATGGAAAGGTTGGGGTAAAAGCCTAATGACTCAGGCTCAAACCCCATCTCCAACACTCTGTATGCTGCAACATTCAATAATGAAAAGCTCTCTGGATTTAAAGCAACCACCAAGATCAGAACTGTAAAGCGACAATTTTCAAAATGGAGACCCTAGAAAGAATAAAGAAAGAAAAATCTCAAGACGGATAATATGTTCGCCTGTGATGATTTGAACTATAAAATATTATTCCACGAACTTTCCAGGGATGTGCAGGTAGTATAAACTTTTCATATCGAGTTATTGTTTAAAAAAAATGAATAAAATAAAAATAAAAAGAAAGCAGTTGCTGATTCTATAGATTTACATAGAAGAACTCCATAAGAAATTTTATAAGGAATTTGTTTTGTTTAAATTGCATAAACCCATTATAGCTATTAGTGATTAAGGAAACACTTGTATGAAATGAATTGTCTTCAACTAAGTCTAGAAGAAGTAAATAAAAAAATAGTGGAAGGGAGATCTCTTTCTGTCTATCTGCAACTTTTAAACCATTTGTGAATAATAAATGTACGCCTGGGTCTCTTTTTACTTGGATTTATTTAACATGATTTTGAAGTTACGTGATTAGTTTTTCACCGGAAGTCGATTTCCGATAATGCGCTATTACTTTAAATAATAAATTTTGCGCACTTACGTTATATTGAAAGTAATAGCACATTATTGGAATTCGACATTCATCTTAGTAATTTCAATATTTTCAGTGCTTTATAATAGTAAGATTTTATGCAATAATGTAATTAAAATCATGATTTCCACATTTTATGTATACACATATTAAATTTTACAAGATTATAATGTAAATTTGTTCAAACATTGTGCGTGTTAATTTTACATTTTAAATCACATTCTGTTTTTGCTTTTTAAAAAAGAACATAATCAATTATTATTTTCTTATTAATGATACTAATCATTAATGTGCTCTTAAATTCCAACGAGAGCTAAATGGTTGAATGTCTGGATGCTGCCAGCTTCGGAAACAATTAATAAAATCGTCTCAAAGATTAATTACTAATTACCGTTGTCACCAGAAAATCATAATTAAAACGTATATAAAAAAATGTAAATTACTGTACTGTAAATTATGCATAAAAATATATTATTTTGAATAAAATTAAATATTATAGTTAAAAAAAGTTTGTCTTGTATCAATTTTTTTCAAATTTGAAATTTTTTATTAGTCATATTTATTTCTCTATTTTTTTTTGCGCGCGAATTTTAAAGTACTTTTACATTGGTGCTTTGCTTTTACGCGAATTTTGAAAAATCACAGACCGCTCCTCCCTTTTTCAATGTAAGTTACGTCTATTTTTGCGCGATTTCGTTTGCGCGTGTTTTCTGAGGAACCTATCTATCATGTAAAACAAGACCCAGGTGTATTTGAAAGTGTTTGTTTATGTGTATATTATTAATCAAAATGTCAGAGCTTTAGTTTTATATGTTAATGGATTAAATTTAAATTATTCTTTTTATGTTTGTATACTGATACTTGATGTTTAGCGTAACTCTTAATAAATATTGGTGATAATGAAACCATGTATAGAAATCTGTTATTGAATTGTTATTTTTTTATTTTTTTATTGTATTGTTAAAAAAAAGAAAGAATGCTTGTTCCCATTCACATCTACTCCTGGCCATAATGCCACCCACCCTGAGTCTGAGCTAGCTGAGGGTTAAACCTCTCACATTTTATTAAAGACCATGGCTGTTTATTAGTAGTCTCTCCCTTTGTGTAATTTTTATTTAACATAAGATTGGCACTTGGAATCCTAGGGTTATTCATAATACGCGTTGGGAAACTGCTACATTAAGTTGATGAATAAAATGGAATAATATGGTCGCCTCGCAAAGTGATATATATATATATATATATATATATATATTAATAATTCAAACAAATATATTTAACACAGTATTCAAAATTAAATAATATATTCTTTACCAGAAGTACTTTCAATTGTTTCACTGACAATCTTTTTCAACTGTTAATACAAACGTACAAAAAATAAAAACTTGTATGATGGGTAATACAAGTTTTTATTTTTTGTACGTTTGTATTAACAGTTGAAAAAGATTGTCAGTGAAACAATTGAAAGTACTTCTGGTAAAGAATATATTATTTAATTTTGAATACTGTGTTAAATATATTTGTTTGAATTATTATTATATAATTTAAAAATACAGACATTTAATGGTTGTAGTTATATATATATATATATATATATAGGTGTGGGCATATATAGATAAATATAAGTATATAAGGTCTTAAGAGAAGGAAGAAGGGAGCTAAAGATTGCAATGTATTACCCTCTTTTGCTCTTTCAAAAATCATTAAATCAAACAGATGCTTAGATAGACCAGCATCTTACCCATAGCATAATTAAATAATAAATATCATTGCTTAGTTATGTATTTGCCTATAGATTTAAATAACATTTAAATATACAAATATATGTAGGTAAAGATAACAATGTATTTCCCTCTCTTTAAAAAATCATTAAATTAAACAGATACATATGTAGATTAGCATCTTACCCAAAACGTAATTAAATAATAAATATTGTTTAATTATGTATTCACCTATAAATTTAAATAACATTTAGATACACACATATATGTAGATAAAGATCACAATGTATTTCTCTCAATGTCTCCCTCTCATTTTATCCCCCCCTTTTTTTTTCAAACGGAAAAGATTGTAGAAGCTAGATGAAAGTTTTCTTTGAGCTAAAAATGAACTCTGTAATTTATCAAACAAATAGGTTTCATCTCAAATAGTGGGATAAGGGTAGAATTTAAAATATCTTAAATTTAACCTTAAATCTTTCTGTCATCCAACTTCTCACCTTTTTACTCTTGCATGTTTATTAGTAATCAAATCAATTAAAACAAAAAGACAATTGATATTTTTGCATTAACATTCGATATATATAAATATATTAAATTTATTAAGCGCAAGCAGTTGATATAATAATGTGGAAGGCTGAAACTGCTGACAGATGTGCCTTAAAAATGTTTATGTGACAAACAATCAGATGTAATAATGACTGCACGCGGAACTCTCAATTCAAAAACACAAGCCAGAAATACGAGAAAAAGATGGAACCATCTTCTTCTCTACTTAAATTTAGTATAATACTTGAGTCTGGCTTATTTATATGTAAATTTAAGTAGAGAAGAAGGTGGACCATCTTTTTCTCATATTTCTGGCTTGTGTTTTTGAATTGAGAGTTCCGCATGCAGTCATTATTACATCTGATTGTCTGTCACATAAACATTTTTAAGGCGCATCTGTCGAAGGTTTCAGCCTTCCACATTATTATTCGATATATATAAAACAAGGGGAAAAAATAATCTTTATAATATATGCATTAACATTATCTATAGCAAACAAGAAAAACAGTTGATATCTATAATACTTGCATGAAGGCTATATTATAGATATAAAATAAACAACAATAGCAATAAAAAATATGAGGATAAAATATTACTAGTTAACAAAGAAAAGTGCTTATATGAATGAACTTTCATAAAGGGTGGTAGATCATGAATTAGCAACTGAAGCTTCATAAAGGCTGGTGGGATATATTTGATGGCTATCAAAGTTTTACATCCAAGAAGGTAGAGTGCTTCATTTTGTGGTTTAGATAGGCATGATTCTTCCATATAGATAAGGCAGGTAGGTCTTCAAGCATGACTTCATCTCTTGGACACTCTTCCAGGATGGGCTCACAGAAGGGCAGAGGTGAGCTCTTCTATTTGGATCATAATTCATATACAAGATTTTTCTACAAGAGGTTTAGAGTATTTATATCTGTCTTCCCCTGCCCAGGCCTTTTAATGCTTTATATTTTTTCTTTTTTTTTTTGATAACAATCTGTTCAGACCTACTTTTAACATTAATGAAAGTCCATTAATGCTTCCTTTATATAAAACATTTTAAAGCATCTAATATTTCCAAATGCTATTGTTTTAATACTCATTCCTGCAGACAGCCATAAATTTAACAAGGAAGATGTTCACCCAGAACTGTTGATTTATTCTCTATTAGTGTAATCAACACATTAATTTTCTACATCTATTTTACGCCACCTAAAATCCATTAGCTTACATTATGTTTATTTGCTAAAGAATTTCTTAAATATTTTCTTCTCTTTCTCTCTCTCTCTTTTTTCCTCTTCTTTCTTTCTTAAGCTATGCTCACACCTAGAATATATATATTCTAATTATGTAAACATTAAGTATTTTACTTTTTCTCACATATTACTATTCATTGACTGCAGTTGACTTGAGGGTCATTAAGTTAAAGAAATAGTACATGGTGAAGCGCACATATATGCATATGTACAGCTTCAATAATGGAATTATAGAATGCATGAGTTTTTTTTTTCAATGAAGAGAATTGAGATTAATAGTTGGATTGTTGATTACATCTGAAATAAAAGGTTAATATCTTAATGCCATGCAACAGAATGTATTAAGCTTAAAACATTCCCAAAGCTTAGTAACTCCCCAAACAAAATGTCATTTCTCTTCATCTGCCTATTTTTATCAACTATTTTGGAGTTTGATGGCACTGTTCTCTTGTGCTATTGATTATTTAAACTTACAAAAGATGTATCTAACATAAAGTAAGTAATGAATTATTGGTTGTAATGCAAATTTTGATATCAAGAAAGGTTTTATCTGAAAGTTTGTGTAATGGTATTTTACATGTAGTTTATATGTTGAATTATTTTCATCAAGTAGTTTTTAATTGTTAAATGTCTTTAGAAAAACTCAAACTTTATTTAAACTTTTCAACTATTTAGAATGATATTATTCTCCTTTGTTTTTCAAATGCTGCTGGCCTGAGCAGTAAGAATACTAGCCTTGGAATCAAACCAGAACTTTTTGATTCATGAATATTGAATTTAAAGTGTGGAATGAAAAAAAAAATTAATTAAAAGTTATATTTTCCATTACACTATTAGATTATCATTTATTTGTAAATATTCTTATGTATTTTTTTCTATATAAGTAAATATGTGGAAGCATTTATATGTTTACTTGCATACATATCTAAATTAAATGACTAGGGTTGTGGTTATAATTGTAGTACATCCATCTGCTATGCCTTTCATTCAGGTTTAGAATCAGGCCTATTTTTTTTTTTCAGATAGCTGCCCTTAACCAATCCACTCTAGTTATTCTTAGCTAGAAGATAAAACAGAGGTGGAAAAATATTGAAATCCTCATCATTTGGCTATTAGCACACCCAGTGATGATTTGGTTTATGGAGAGGCTTTTGCTTTGAAGTGGGTTATTTAATGTTTTATCTACATAAAGATAAAACTTTTGAAATCTACATTAATATATATAGTATAGTACTATTATGAGCATGTGAATTACTTGTATTATTTGTGGAATGAAGTTGTACAATGTTTCGGAATGTTTAGAGGAGTATTCAGTCAGTCTTCAAAGAGTATACTTTGGGGTGTTTTTTTTTTTAAAAAGAATGTCATTCTTCAATTTTGAAAAAAAAATTTTTTTAAATAAAAGTTTATTTATATTATTTCATATGATGGGTTTATTATTTAAAAAACAATTTTAAAGAAAAATTATTGGCAAAAAAAGAAAATTGAACGGTAATTTAAATAAATCTCTTCTGTGATTTTATATCATATTACTTCAGCTTTATTTGAGTTTCCACAAAAAGAACTAAAGGTGGGAAATTTTCTGTTTACATCTACAATTCAGATCGCAGGTAATTGATTGATTAAACAAGTAATTATGATTTCATGTATATATGTGTGTGGATTTATTTAGAATGTAAATTTATAAATTTCATTATTCATTTATTCAAGCATACTAATCAATTATTTAGTATACATAGATATTTAACTCTAAATCTTTTTTTTTTTTTTAAATAAAATTACAAACATTTTTAACATTTCATTGTTTAGAATGTTTTGTATTTTAAGAATTATTGCTTATGTATGCATATACTCGGACAAACTAATAAACAAAAAATGAATAAATTTTAAACTGCTAAATTCTGAACATTTTTTTTGTTAAAATTGAATTTTATTTCTAGAATAAATTAATTCTCTCACAATTCTTACTAAATTAAGAGTACAGTATAACAAATGATTGCTCTGCAGTGAGCTACTGAATGGAAATTAAATCTGATTATTTTTTTAATGCTAAACATTTGTAAGAAACATCGATGATATGTAAAAAGTTATAGATGAATAAAAATTTAATGGGGAGGGGGATTTCAATTAAGTACAGACTTTTTTTTAATTTTTTTTCATCCCGGTAGCAGAGCATTTAGTTAATTTTGATAACCATTTAATTTTAGTTGATAAATGGAATACAGTATTTAGCTATTTTTAGCAAAAGAATAAAACAATGATTGAAAATCGTATAAATCCTCATTACCTAGCAAATGTCAATTTGGGTTAATAATGGCCATTTTCTTATCTCTTTATGAGGGGATAATGGAAGTTAATGATGATGATGAATTCTCACAAAATCTACTATTTTCTGCAATTGGATAGCATGGTATTTATTATCATTACATGCAGTGATTATTAAATGAGTATGGCCAATTGAACTTCAGAAAAAAAAAAGACAGAAATACAGAAAATAGATAGAAAAAAGGCTGGGTTCAGGATTGCTAGGAATACAATTAATGTATGGAAATGTGTTTGTATAAGTGCACTTAATGATTATCATATTGCTGCGATAATTTATTATTATAATAAATAATGTATATAAGTATATAATGTATGATTATATATTTCACAAAAAAAAAAAGTCTGTTATAGTGACAATAAAAGTAATACCAATACTGAAAATAATTGGTTAAAAATATCATGTTTTGAAAAGATAAAATAAAATTAAGAACAAAATAAAATGTTATACAATTGCATGGACAAATATTAATAAAAACATTTGATTATTTGATAAATAATACATGGCAAAGTGATAAAACAAAATTGATATTGTATTATAGAGAAATAAAGTATGCATTACAAGATTTGCCTTATTTATAATTTATAGAATTAATAATGATGAAATGTGATTATCTGTAATAATAATCATAATATGTTTTTAATATATCTATAATTAGTAAACATTTTGTTAGTGAATAACTGAAAGATTAAAGTTTTTTCTTATCAATTTTGTACATTTATTGTCTGATCTCTAAAATAAAGTAATAAATAAATAACATAATCAATGATTTTATAAAGTAAGATTTTGTAATATTTTAAAAGTATAGTTTTTTATATTTATAAAAATCTTATTAATTATTAAATCTTCATCATTCTTTTTATTTTGATAACCATGTATTTCCATCTTTCTAAATGAAAACATTGATTAATTATCAGTGAATAAGTACTTTTGCTGAGAAAATCAGTTCTTGAAATATGTTCTAAGATTTAATTGATGAAAGTAATGGTAAAACCGCTTTTTACCCATTTCAGGGCAAAAGCCTCTCCAAAAACTTCTCATAGAGTAATAGCAATAAAATGACAATATACCTGGGTCTCGTTTTATGCGATAGATAGGTTCCTCAGAAAACACGCCCAAATGAAATCGCACAAAAATAGACGTAACTTACATTGAAAAAGGGGGGATGCGGTCTGTGATTTTTCAAAATTCGCGTAAAAGCAAAGCACCAATGTAAAATTACTTTAAAATTCGTGCTAAAAAAAAATAAGGAAATAAAATATGACTAATAAAAAATTTCAAATTTGAAAAAAATTGATACAAGACAAACTTTTTTTAACTATAATATTTAATTTTATTCAAAATTGTAAAGTAATTTACATTTTTTTTTATACATGTTTTAATTATTATCGCTATTTGCCCAAAAACATGTTCGTTTGCAAACTAGAAAAAAATCAGATTCTCATGTGATGTGATGTGATGCATTTGGCTTCTCCTTAAATGAAGTCAAGAATATATCAGCAATTATTTTCACAAGAGGAAATAAAACTAGTGCCAGGTTCACTCTCATGTTGTGTTAATGGTTTTCTGTTGACGACGATGATGATTTTATTAATTGTTTATGAACTTAGACTTATGATAATAAAAAGACATTTATTCACCACTGCTGGAAAAAGTTTAATTAAAACTAACAACTAAAAATTAAATTCTTATTTTTGTCTTTAATTTTCAATTTTGTTTAAAAATCAAATTTCATTTTACATCACATTAATTTCAAGTCACCCGTAAGTAATTTTTAAATTGTTAATTACAATTAAAAATCAGATTTTAATTTTTAATTGTGCCCACCGCTATTACTGACCTTTTAAAAATAAACTTGTGGACACTAAATGATTAATAATTGATTACATTCTTTTTTAAAAAGCAAAAACAGAATGTGATTTAAAATGCAAAATTAACACGCACTATGTTTGAACAAATTTACATTATAATCTTGTAAAATTTAATGTGTGTATACATAAAATGTGGAAATCATGATTTTAATTTCATTATTGCATAAAATCTTACTATTATAAAGCACTGAAAATATTGAAATTACTAAGATGAAAGTAGAATTCCAATAATGTGCTATTACTATCAATATAACGTAAGTGCACAAAATTTATTATTTAAAATAATAGCGCATTATCGGAGGTCGACTTCCGGTGAAACACGAATCACGTAACTTCAAAATCGTGTTAAATAAGTCCGTGTAAAAAGAGACCCAGGTGTACTCACCAGATTGTCCAAATGTCACATGAGAGTTCATGGCGATTTTTCATTATAGTTTAGTTATATGTTATTTTTGATCAATATTGAACAGTTACTGGATTGGATAAATTTCCCAATTAACTTTTATAATAATTAGTATTTGAAAATATAGATACTACTTACACAAATCTATATATAAAAATATCTCAAATATACAAAGTTAAAAAAAAAGTGTATGAATTACTTGGAGTATATTGTACAACTTTTAATTGAATAATAATTCAACTTAACAAGATAAAAAAGGAGCAGGCAATCTCTTTCTTTCCTTCAGCAGCAAAATTAACTTTACATCTTTATTATGCTGTTAAAATTTGAATAAGAATCAGAAAACAAATTTTCTTACTCATTTATTAGCAACAGAATGAACTTTATTATTTATAAACTTGCTAATGTGAGGCTTCCATTTATTTGATATTATTAAAAACTATAATGGTTCATATTATATACATTTTTAAAAATATTTTCAATAAATGACTAGTAATAAAAAAAATACTTCAATATATCTTAGCAATAAAGTTTATATATATATATATATTAACTTATGCATAAATTGAATAATAGATGAGCTTGTGCAATGCATTAATTGTGTGAATAGAGAACTTCATGATAATCTTGAATAATTATATTTTTATTCATATTAACTGGATCTTCCCGTATATATCTGATTATTGGAACTACTTTATGCTTTCAAATGTTGTGGTCCCATTCATTCAGATAATTAATGTATTTCTACTTTACATGCCACCAACTTGACTTTATCTCTATAAATGAGATATTTTCAGTCTTCTATATGCCATTGGGTTTTTTTCATCTTGCAAAGTAATAAAATAAATTATGGGTTTAGATATACATTACAATATTTAAATGATTTATTAAATATAATAGAAAATTAGAATGGTACTAGAAATGTAATTATGAACAATCAAAAAATGGAAATTGAGATAAATTTTCACAAAATGGTATTATATTTACTTTGTAAATTGTCCTAAAGGTTAATACTAGGAAAAGTATAACATTATCTTTTGAAAATATTATAGACTTTTTCAGTGAAATAATCATTAAGAAATTAATTATAACATTATTAAATAAAAGATAAAGTTGCAATTTAACATCTTGAATGCAAAGATAATACTCTAAATATTTAATAACAAATATCTGCTGGGTCTCATGGTGTAGTTGTAATATATCTATTTGTCATGTCTATGATCTGGGTTTGAATTCAAATAAAGTGAAATATGGAAAAAATATAGTTTTATCTCAGACATAGTATTTTTCTATCAGATATATGGTTCATTGACAATCTAACTAACTACATCTGGGTCTCGTTTTACGAGGATTTATTTAATGCGATTTTGAAGTTACGCAATTCATGTTTCTTCAGAAGTCGAACTCCGATAATGCCCTATTACTTTAAATAATAAATTTCATGCACTTACATCATATTGAAAGTAATAGCACATTATTGGAATTCGACTTTCATCTTAGTAATTTCAATATTTTCAGTGCTTTATAATAGTAAGATTTTATGCAATAATGAAATTAAAATCATGATTTCCACATTTTATGTATACTCACATTAAATTTTACAAGATTATAATGTAAATTTGATAAAACATTGTGCGTGTTAATTTTGCATTTTAAATCACATTCTGTTTTATGCTTTTTAAAAAAGAACGTAATCAATTATTAATCATTTAGTGTCCGCAAGTTTATTTTTAATTATTTTCTTATTAATGACACTAATCACGAATGTGCTCTTAAATTCCAATGAGAGCTAAATGGTTGTATGTCTGGATATCATGAGCTTCATAAACAATTAATAAAATCATCTTCTCAAAGATTAATTATGTTGTCACCAGAAAACCATTAACACAACATGTGGGTGAAGTTGGCGCTAGTTGTATTTCCTCTTGTGAAGAACCTGCTTTTTTACCAGTTTGCAAACGAACTTGTTTATCGGCAAGTAGCGATAATAATTAAAATGTGTATAAAAAAATGTCAATTACTGTACTATAAATTATGCATAAAAATATATTGTTTTGAATAAAATTAAATATTATAGTTAAAAAAAGTTTGTCTTGTATCAATTTTTTTCAAATTTGAAATTTTTTATTAGTCATATTTTATTTCCTTATTTTTTTTTGCGCGAATTTTAAAGTAATTTTACGTTGGTGCTCTGCTTTTATGTGATTTTTGAAAAATCACAGTCCATATCACCCCTTTTCAAGGTAAGTATTTTTGTGCGATTTCTTTTGCGCATATTTTCTGAGGAACCTATCTATCGCGTAAAATGAAATCCAGGTATATACAATATTAATCAATAAGTGAATATCTAACTATTTTTAAATAATGAATAATCTATCATGGGAAGTTTTTCAAATTTTCATTACCTTGCAATTAGCAAACTGTTAATTATTTCTAGTTTGTCTATGCTAATATAATGTTTATAATACATATACTGTAGTTAAAAGAAAAAAAGATGTACATGGAAAAAATGTAGAGTATTTTATTTATGATTAATTGATTATGTATATCATAGAAAAAGTAAGTCTTCTAGTTTGTTCCCTTTTTAATAATGAAATAGTTTTATTGAACAGGATTGCATTATAAATTATAATCTCATTTTTTTCTCTCTTATGCTGATTTCCAAAATTTTTCAAAGACTTGTGCATATTGTTGCTTTTTATTTAAAATGTCAATTGGTGTTATTATATTTATCAATTGCTTATATACATTCTATATTATTTCTGATTCATCATAGAATTTACTGTTCACATATTGAAGACAAAAAAAATATAATTGTTATATGTATGATCCCTCCAGTATTCCATTAGTATGAATGTTCTGGTATTTGTGATGTTATTATTTCAACAATGTATGTTTTCAAGGATTAACACTTTTTTTATAGATAATAATTCATTAGAGATTATTTCTAAACTGATACCCTGATTCTTCAAACGTGCAGTATTTTGAATAGCCTTATGGTATCACTTATTTAATTAATAATTTTTGTGTTTTTATTTTTAATGAGTAGGTCTTTATTTTTTATTATAAAATTGTATTTTTCATAATATTTATTAAAACTATAATTTCAAAAAATGAAAATCGTCTTAAAAGTAGTATATCATCTTTGCAAATAAATAAAAAGAGTGATTACCTGAAAAATAAATAATGAGAATAAATGATTTTATTTTAGTCTTCAAGCTAACAAATATTTTCAACAAATAATAAATAATTTTGCACCAAATTTTTCTTAGCAATGAGATATAATCTTTGAAATTTAAAAATTAAATTTATAATTACAAAAAGTGACAAAAAATAATAGCTACAATCTTTTTAATAGGTATTTTTTTTATATAGTTAATCACTATGTTTTTATATTAATATATTTTTCTTGACTTATTTTCTGATTAAAAATAAATACATTCAAATAAAATCTGACTGTAAATATTATGTACGTATTAAAAATCAAATATTTTATTTAATTTTATAAAAATAATAAAATAAACAAACTATATATAAATTAACAATTTGAAGATTTTAATAAAAATTCAAACTTCCAAAGCACAATGATTACTTTTGAGGATAATGTTTAGCCTATCTTTGATTTGAAAACCTGTTCCATGAATTTAATTTTACTTTTTCTTTTTAGTATTAAGTTTTTGTCATCAAATGGACACAAAAACAGCATCCCCCCCAAAAAAAAAAAAATAGAAATTTAGTGATTGGATTCAGAAGATTAATAGTTATTTATATTTTTCATAAAGAAAATGGTAAAATATACAAAACAAAACCAATTATTTCATTTTTAAGCTTCAAATATTCACAAATTTATCTGTGATAAAGCCCATTCTATTTTCATATTTTTCATTATACTTTTTATCTTAAGGAAACAGTACAATCGAAGTCAAACAACTATAGGTTGGATAGTTTGGTAATAATTTTTAGTTGTAATAATTTATTAAAGGTTTAAGTAGAAAGATGCTTCAATTTTATAGACAATATGTAAATAGATAACTTTTTGTATTATTTTGAATGATATTGATAATTCAATTTCATTAGCAATCAGATACATCTTAAAGCTTTCAATATAGAAATATAAATTCTGAAAATTAGAGTTTATTTTTAAAAAGATTTCATTCAGAAGGAATGACATGAACTAATTAGAAAGCGAGTTTTTATATATTTTCTTTCATGAAGAATTAGTACATTAACTCTGCATTATTCCACTATAGTCAAACCTTCATATTAAGAGATAGTCTTAATTAAATATTTTTTCTTGTAAATATTGATGTAAAATATATAAAGTTTACAAATTTAATTAAAATATTTTAAATTGTGAATAATTTGAGCAATAAATATAGTAAAAAAAAATTGGGCACATACATCTTCATAAAATTATATAAATAAAAAACAAAATAATCTTTAGATATAATCCCTTACAAATCAAAGGCTTTTTCTCCAGTGCCTCATACTGAAGTTATTATTCTCTTAATTTGCCAAATCAAAGTAACAAGAATTTGATATGTTTTTCATCTAGATAGAAGTAGCTATCATCATCATCATCAACCATCATCAATCCATTGCAGGATGGTCTCTCCAAGTTCAATCCATCTTTTCCTATCTTTAGCTTCTCTTCTCCACATCACCCCTGCACACTCTTATTTCATCCATCCATCTCACATGTGATCTCTTTCTGGGTCTTTTACAATCTCTTGGAATCCAATTTAAAATTTCAATTGTCCATCTTTTTATCATCTCTTCTAACAATATGTCCAGCCCAACTCCACTTCAGTCTTTTAATTTTTTCATTGAGATCAGTAACACCTGTTTGTTCTCTTACCCATACATTGTGTTTTCGATCTCTTCTTGTTACTCCCAACATGCATCTCTTCATACTTTTTTGAGTAGTCTGAAGTCCCTGTATCTTGTCATTGCAGCTGTTATTACTATATGATTATTCATATAGTATACAAATACGGATGGGCTGCTCACCAACACGCATTAGCCAGCGTGGTGAGTTTATTGGCTTTTTACCTCCGAGTTTAAGAAGTAGCTATATACTCATTTATTTATTAGTTTTTAATAATTAATTGAGTTTTCTGTATATCAGGAAGTATTACAAAAATACAATGATTATATAAAAGTTAATATGGAATTGAAATATCATTAATTATAATGAAAGCCAATAAAAATGATTTTATTTTAATTGGTAGTAGAATGCATGGTAACTACATTACATTGCATTGTTATTATATGTAATTTCAGATTTTTTTCTTCACTATTAATAACTATGTCATTATATGATAATTTTTTGATTATGTATTTATCATATCCCCATATAAGTATTCATATTTATCAATCTTCTTCATCCTAATTATGCTTTATATATAAATGAATCTGATTTTTTAAATCTATACATTGAGACAGACTAGACAGATTATTTCATGACCACAAAATGGTAGATGTGAAACTTTTGATAGTGTGTTTATGCATAATATTGAATCTGGTGTGGAAGTGGATCGACTAGGAAAACAAAATCTAACATGAATTTTTTACTCTTTAATAAAATAGAAACTTGTGATAACAACATTGTAAGACTTACTTTTATACAAAAAAAAATATGATACAGTTATTTATTATAAATTTGATCTACTCCACTGCAGTTTAAGTTTTGCTTCACATTGACCCCCTTAGGCAGAGAAAAATAATACCCAGAGGATACCTGTGACCAAGCCGGAGCTATATATAAGATACATAATGATGACTATGTTTCAAGGCCACAGCTCTTCTAGGCTGTGAAATTCAACACCTATCATTCAAGGCACTTTTTTGTTTCAGAATAAACTCCAGCTGCCAGTTAATTACAAAAGGTAACTAACATCCCCTGAATGATGGCAAACTAATTCAGCGCCTAAGAAATCCCAACTAGTTTAATAAAAAAGAATGATATAATAGACTGCTTATATAAATTCTCTGCTAAATTGTTTTATAGTAGTATAATTAAGAAAATTGGCCGACAAATACTAATTTGTAGAATAATTTATTTCAAATAAAATGTTTAATATAACTTGTAACTAATTTTATAAATCTTTTAATTAAATATAAACAATGATTTATAATATCTCAGGCACACACATATTATAATAAAACACACAATAATAATGTAATATAAACATAAAGCATTAAAGATAAGTACAGGCATTCAAACATGCACATCAATAGTTCATTTTATGCATGCTATAGAGTTCATTTCTTTTACTGTCTGGGAGGCTTCAAAGATAGCAATGGCTACTCAAATTAATATCAGAATTGGAATAAGAGAATGTTATTACCTATAGGATTTTGGAACATGGTGGCTTCTTGCTGTTTGCTGCTTCATGTGTGTGTTTTACCAACCGGTTGGATTTTAGGCTTCTGTTGTGGTCCTGACAAATGTGGTTCCAGGCTACTTCTTACTCAAGGCAGTTAGACACTTTTTTGGCAGCTTTAAATTATTAGATGGGCATTATTTCTATTTGGCAGGGTGCTGATGTTCTGTCAGACTGTGGCTGAAGTCCAACATATGCTCCGTAAACTGCTCAACACTGCATTGTCTTTATTAACAAATATGTATAACTGCTTCTAGATATGTGTTGACTGACTGATTAAATTTCCGGCCCTATTTATATGATAACCTTATTGTCATTAATTAGTTTTTTGAATTCATCCACTGTTTTGATTAAATTCTTAAGATGTCTTTTAATTAATCCTGTTTATGGTTTTTAATTAGTAGCCATTGCTAATCCCTGTTGTTTAGGGATTTTAATTAGTAGCCATTGCTAATTCCATTCTTGTTTTTATATAGCTTATGAGTATGTGCAATCATTGAGGGGAATTTTAATTATATGCTTTCATTTGTTTTAATGTTTAACTTTCATACTTTAATTTTCAATACACATACATTTTATTTTATTTATACCTAAAATCAACTCATTATTTACGCACACATATCTTTTATTTTACATAAATGAAAAGAGATTTTTAGTTGATAGTTTTTAATATTTCTTTTTTTTCTCTTTAAATTAAATGAAAAGATAGTATTTTTAATTTCATGTAAAAGATTTATTTTTAGACTTTTAGCAAACTGTTTTAAACTAATAATAATAATAAAACTTTAAACATCTATAGATTTCCTTTTCCCCTCAAATGAGACATTTTAATTCAATCATTTACTGCAACTTATTCGGTAATAATTTTATTTATTGGAATTTTAATTTTAAACTTTTTACATTGTTTATGAAAATTTTTATTTTTAATAATTTTAGACGAACTTATTACAACATGTACCTTTCTTAATGGTACAATATATATATATAAAGGAAAGGGAAAAAATAAATGCAGAAAAAAGTTACTTATATAAATATTAAAATAAAGTCTGCAATGACTTAAGTATTAATTAAATAGGTAATACTATTTGAGATATTCCAAAATAAATTTTTTACAGTTAAATGAAAAGGTCTTGCTGATAGAAGTGGATTATTTAATTTATTTTTGATTCTGAAAAAAATCTAAATTTTTAATATATAAAAAAAACTATTTTTGTATAGATAAAGGACATACAGTTATTAATTTCAATTTATTTTATACTTAAAAAGGGTTAAGAAAAAAATTAATTAAAAAATTATTTTTGATCCATCAAATCAAAAGAATATTGCTTTGAAGAATGGAAAGTAAATTATAATAACTTTCATATTACAGGTATAATCCTATTGTGAATTAAGAAGCAAAAATATTTAACTTTAATTCTTCTACTTATCAATCTATGTATTATGAATATTACAAATTTTTTAACTAAAAATCTTGTAGAGTCAAGAATAAAGTAGTTTCTAACTTGTCTTCAGGCTGAACAGAATTTGAGATGGCTCAGTATTGCATGCTTTCATTGCTATTTATGGTGACTTAAGCCAATTTTATATGTAGCCACTGCTTGATGTAGCTGATGTTCAGCTAATATAAAATTAAATGTGAATTATGAACTGTGAACAGTTGAATTGTCTGTTTTAGATATTCAGGATAATTCTGTAATATTTATATACAAGACTAATCTATAGAAATAGATGAAATTAACTTACTATTGCTAGAATTCACAAAATATATATACTATCTATATATATTATACCGGTCACTTCAAACTTCTTTTGACCACTAAGGGTGCCACTAGGTTACTGTCAATCTAGAAAATTTAATTTACAGTGATTGAAAAGTTAACAATGATGACCAATGCTACCAGCTAGACTCAGGGAGAGAAAGAGATCTTTAACATTGTTCAGACAATTGAGAAAAGGACCCATAGACAAACATTAGCCAAAATAATTATAAATAATTTTAAAATTTATTAAATCTAAAATAAACAAAGGCAAAACTCTCTCCATACAGTAGTGCCACCCTGTACCAAACAGAGTAATCAATGGATGCCAGAAAGCTTGTGCATAAAATCCCTATCTAGTGCCTACTCATCCAGTATCCCCAGACTTGTTTCTGGCTTGTGGCCACCATCAGTGAGGAGCCTTGGATCTGAGCACTGCAAGTCTCAGATCCAAGGCTCCTCACTGATGATGGCCAAAAGCCAGAAACAAGTCTGGGGGTACTGGATGAGTAGGCACTAGATAGGGATTTTATGCACAAGTTTTCTGGCATCCATTGATTACTCTGTTTGGTACAGGGTGGCACTACTGTATGGAGAGAGTTTTGCCTTTGTTTATAACAATTATGCGCTAGTATAGAGATGGTGATCATGTGATGTTTAGTGGTTTAAATCTAAAATATTTGTCAAACAAAATATGAATATTTGACCTAAATTCCTCCACCTGGTTTTTCAGAGAGTGATGATGGTATTGTAACATTAAACACCCTGACAGATAATTTGTTTTCTCATCTAAGAATTAAAAGAGATTCATATCATCCTACTAGTGATTTATATAAACAAATTCCAGTTTCCTTTAGTTAGAGATTTAAAAACAAAAAGAATGATATTGTACAGAATTCAATGAACAGCACAGAGCAATCTTTTCTAAAACCCAGTAAAACATTGGGACATAATAGGATTGTCATTTGCCTGCAAACACTTATAAAAGGCCACATTTAAGACACCTAAGATTGATTCTGACAAGAGAAAAAGAAAAGATTGCACTATTATGTAATCTGAAATATAGGAAAAGTAAAATCTCTCCTGTTTAACCTTTTAAGCATGTAGCATTTCTGATGTTTTTCTTTGTCTCACACATCAACATTAAATATATGATTAAATCATTATTGATTTATCAAAAAATAATAAATTTGACTTCATTTGATAGATAATTTTGTTTACTACTAAAATAAATTTTAAATGTTCACATTTTGTTTCTGTAAATATTAAAAAAATGAAATTGTAATCAAAACAAAGAGTTCAGATGTCATTGTTTCTAGAATCCAAATAAATATTTATTTATTTCTCCTATATCTAATGAATTAGTTTAAAATATTTGAATATTTATTGATATTTTTATACTTGTAAGTATAAGTAGATTGCTTATGTAGGAGCTAATCTTGTAAATTGCTTCAGGCCATATTTATGTTAGCTGCTCATATATAGTTATATTTTTGAAAATAAAGTTTTCAAGTCAAAATAAGTTATTAATAATTTATATTTCTTGATATCTAATAAATATAGCATAAATTCTATAAAAAAAATATCAAACTGTAATAAGTTTGCAAATAAACACATTTTTGGTCATTGGAACTATTTTCTTTAAACAATGTCATAAAATGCCGAATGTTTTACAACTTTGACAACAGACAATGGCTGAAAATGTCAGGGCAGGGCTTATGTCTATTGTAAGAGTGGGAATTTTGAATTTTCTGCCTTATAGCATAAATTTTTCAGTGAAATTTTTATATAATATACCATTTTGCATGCATTTTAATGTATAATACTTACAAAAAAATTCACCAGGGGGGGAATTGGCCAAAAATGAAACAATTCACAAGAAGCATACAAAGGTTAAGAAAAACAGAACAATACATTCAATAAATCACTAGCCAAAAGTTTTACGGTCTGCAGGAAATGCAAACCAAGATTGTCTAAATTAATTATAATGGCAGAATAAGGTACAAGTGAGTTAAAAAGACAACTATCAATATCTGCCCAAGCATTTATCAATGGTTAGTAATATAAAAAGAGAAATAAACTGAGTATAAAATATAGATGCACACTACACTCTCTGACAAATGAATTTACAATATGAAATCTTACAACTAAGACTCCAATACATATAATAAATAAAACACATAATGAAATAATTAATGATATTTAAATGATTGTACATCTTATTATGGGTGTAGATTTCTTTTTAGATTAAGCTGATACTTTAACATAGAGATTTAAACAAAAGATTTAAACCCTGGTTATAATATGAAAAGATGAGTTTTCCTTTGAGGTATAATATTGTCCGGTGGATTTCTTCCAGTAGGATAAGCAAAGTTCAGGTCTGCATAAGGTTCATTTTGACGGTTTTGATTTTCATTTATCCATTCGGGAATCTGAAGGCAATCTTTGGAATCAGTTATGGATTAGGCTTTTAGGTCATATTTTTGAAGGCACAATTAGGGAGCTCTTCGGATTCATCTTTGGGTTGATTTAGTACTCCATATTACTATTAAGGTTTTTTACAGTGAGTATTTTCTGCATTCTGGATTGACGGTCACTATTTCCAATGTTTTACTGTATTTACTTCTTTTATTAGCAAATAGCTAAGCAATTCTTTCTGAACACAACAAGCAGCAAATACTATTAGCAGTCAGCAAAAATTCAATGTTGGTGATGTGCATTGAGCAATATAAAAGTTAGAATAGAAATCCATATAAGAATCACAATAAGAATCAGAGTAAGAATATGGAGAATAATTAGAATTTAGTTAAAAACCCAGAGCTATTTATGAAAACTGTTATCTCCCACTTAATCCTCAATTACAAAAGTTTTGACCAGGGTTAATCTCTATCTCTCGCTAAATCTTATTTGGAAAAAAAAACAAAATCTGACCAGAGCTCTTATCTATTTCAAAATTAATTTTAAAAAATCTTAGCTTTTAAAATAAATTACAATCAACAAAATAAAAAGAAACTGATCACAATCAAAAGTTATTTTAAATTAAAAATGCTTTTACAATTTTTCTCTTTAATTGAGTACATGTGCTATGGCATGTACTCTTAATATAAAAAAAATAAAATACAAAAAATTTTTAATTCAATTTCTTTTGAAATCTTTAAAATTGTACATTGTAATTTTGATTTTTCTGATGGTGCTTTTGAAGCAGATAAAGCATCCGGTTCAATATGAAGTCTATTGCACACACACACATTCACAGCTCAGATAAGAGAAACATATTACTGAGAACAAAAAGCTTGTAAAATGTGCATATGATTTTACAATGTTAATTCCAGTACTAATGAAGAAAAGTCTATTTCTGCATAGCATGAAAAAAAAAGTATTTTTTGTACTAACTTATCTTAAAAAGAACTGATATATAATTTTCAATGTCTTATAAACTAAAAACTATTAATGGAAACACATTTGAATAAACACGTGTCATGAAGAATAAAACCAATTTATCATTAGAAGTTCAAGAGAAATTTAAAAAGTCAAACACAGTATTTTATTTTAATGTTTGTACCACAAAATTTTATTTGCTTACAGTTATGATTAATTTAACAGAGTGATCAATTTTGTTTACTACCTAAGGGTTACCATTGTATCAAATAATACATGAAACTCTAAATGTTTAAATAATAAGCAATATGTTTATATTTATAAAAATAAATTAATCTGTAAGTTAAAGATAAGTTAAAATTAGTAATTAAAATATGTTTATATTATAAAATACCATGTGTATGCATATATATAAAAGAATAATTCAGCTTTATATATACATAGCAAAGAATAATTAAATAAGTAAAACATTTTTTGTATTACTAGAAATACATGTTTTTGTAACTGATCTATTTATGACTGTCATTTGTATATATCTTTAAGCCACAATTTAAGCAATATTACTAAATTTATTGTTTCATTTAAAATTAATATCTAGGTAATATTTGAATAGAAGCTAGAATCAGATATAATACTCTATTTGTTTTGTTGGAAAATATTTCTATTAGGTCATTATTATTTTTTATTACTAAATAATTAATTAATAAAACTATTAATCATTATTTAAATTATTACATTGAATATTTTAAATATTTGTTTGTTTGTTTTTTGTCTATAATCTTGTGCATATATGTTCATCAGAGCCTTTTGCTCTCTAAATAATTGGTGCTGATCAATAATAGAATTTGCTTTATAGGTTTTGCAAATTCTTTGTATTTTTAGAATTGATTGATGATATTAGAGATTAGATCACCTTTAAGATCATGATATATTATTTATATTTATGACAGTAAATTTTTGGAACCAGATGGCCCTGACCTGAAATGTCATTATAATGATCATAGCATATATAGTATTCAATATATATATGTATGTTTATTATTGATATATTTACAATTGTCAATATCATTTTTAATCTATTTTTCATTCCATTACAATACATAAAATGAAAGTTATTTATAATTAAAAAAAGTAAATACTTTTATTGATCAACTGCAAATATATAAATATAGAAAAATGATTTAGTTTCTATAGATAAATTTATTACATTTGAATATATATAATAAAATGTCATTTAATCCGTAATATAATATTTTTTAAACTTATAACTGGCTTCATTAAAAATGATTGTATTTTTCAGTGGCAAGATACATTTCTATTTAAAATAGTGTGATTTCATTATATATACTGCTAAATATTCATTCTTTTTTCATTGTTTTTATGTGTAATAAAATATTATTCATTTTTTTCAATGTTTTATTTTTATAATGTGGTTTTATTATTGTTGTTTAATTATTTACCAGCCTTTTTTAAAGTTCAAAACTCTTTTAATTAAATGAAAAGCCTTTTTTTTTTTTTTAAATTAAAAAGTTTTGTGAATTCTGGGAAAATATGCTAGATAACTAAAATTATATGTAAGAATAATAATGAAAGACATTATAAAATAAAAAAGTGCAAAAAAGAAGTATAGTATTTTATTTTATATATATCATAATTACTGATAATGGTTTATATAATTTAGTGTGGCAGTAAAATGTTGGATTTTTTTGTGAATTACATCTTGACTCTGATGCTTGTAGATCACGTGATCTCCAGAGCAGTAAATGATTAAATTATTATTACTAGTAAGAGTAGATATGGCAAACCCAAAACAAATATAGTCTTATTCATCTTATACTTTTTATCTCCTAATAATCCATTCTAGTGAATGTCTTTGTCTTTTTCAATACCTTTTATGTTTTTTTTTTTTTTAAGTGTCATAGCTATTTTGGAATACTATTTTTTGTTTTAACTGAAACACACAGGCTTATTATATACCTGTGTCTATATATGTAATATATAGGTTATATGATCACAGACTTTCACACGACCCACCACTCTCCACATTAATTCGTAACACTGATACACTTGAACATATATATGTTGGAAAGGATAAATAATCACCAATATATGTTTTTCATGCTAAACCAGCAATCAATCATCATTTGGTCCAAATTACCATCTCTACACATACATGCCATCTGTGCTCAGATATATATTAAGATAGCCAATCCTCATACTTTAATGGACAGGCTTCAATCTACTCCACACTCCAAATCTTCAACCATCCATCCAATTGAAAATCTGATGATGGAATGCTCAAAGGCCACTCTGAGACTGAGATTTTTATCACACCCATATTGACTTAAGGTCAATATGACCCCTCATGTACAGAACATAAGCCATTTGATATATATACAAGGGATGGGCAGACATATATACTATGTAGTAACTGAAACATACAGGCTTATTATATACCTGTGGCTATATATGTAATATATAGGGTGTATGAGCATAGACTTTCACACGACCCACCACTCTCCACACTATCTCGTAACACTGATACACTTGAACACATATATGTTGAAAAGATAAATAATCACCAATATATGTATTTGATGCTAAACCGGCAATCATCAGTTGGTCCAGATTATCATCTCTACACATATATGCCATAAGTGCTTAGATATATATTATTAAGATAGCCAATCCTCATATTTTAATGGACAGGCTTCAATCTACTACACACTCCAACTCTTCAACCATCCATCCAATTGAAAATCTGATGATGGAATGCTCAAAGGCTACCCTGAGGCTGAGATTCTTGTCACACCCATGTTGAACTAAGGTCAATCTGACCCCTCATTTACAGGACATAATCCATTTAATACATATACAAGGGTTGGGCAGGCATCTGTACTATGTAATAACTGAAACATACAGGCTTACTATATTGGTGATTATTTATCTTTTCAACATATATGTGTTCAAGTGTATCAGTGTTTCGAGATAGTGTGGAGAGTGGTGAGTCGTGTGAAAGTCTGTGCTCATATACCCTATATTTTTTGTTTTGTACTTCTAATATCTATCTGTATTGGATAAGATGTAAAATTGATATTGACTGTAGTCATGTCAATAACAAAACATTTTGATCTATATTTAAAGATAACATCCATAAACTATTCCATAAATTACTTAAAAAATATATAAATAGAAAAAAAACATTCATATAATTATCAGAAATGATATAGATTCGACAATATCTGTTAATAATTAAAATATCAAATAATTTAAATATATATCTATATATTTATAAAACTCTTAGGAGTAACTAATTTTTTTTATTAAATGTTAATATCTTTTAAAATACAACTAATGACTTATTTTTTCAACTCATACAAAATAGCAGTTTTCTACTCTAGTGTCATTTATTGTAAGCTTGAATAATCAGTGATTTCCAAATACCTTCTTGTATTTTAAATCTACATTTTCACTTCAATTTCTGATTTTCATCTTTATCAGTGAGCCTTGCTGGAAGTTATGCAATTATTCATCAAGCAACTCTTTTAATTGTTTACTCAGGTTGGCTTGATTAAAAACCATAGATTGATTTAAATTCTAGGATGTTAGCTTGAGTGGCAAAATGGAATTATAGATTGTTGCTAAATATGTAACAGCTTTACTCACTGTTTTGAATCCAAATTCAGAAATATGTCTGAAGATGGCATTTAAAAATGTAATAACTGATTGATTATTCAAGATTACAGATGATGATATTAGAGCATGAGTTATTCTTGTTTTATAAATATAGTAATTCCACTTTCTTAATTTTTTGTTGTTGTTATATTTAATTGTATTTGTATTAGATCTTAGTCTTTATAGAAATTTTATGATAAAACTTAAATGTTATATAGGATATTTATATAGTCAAATTGTTGAGAAATATTCACCATTAATATATCCATAGTGAGTTTACTTCATGTGAATAAGACAATGAGAAATATTGTTTGTATAAATGAACATAATAAAATGGCCCTACTTCAGCTATTGCTGTAAAATAGTTAGCGCTACTACTATTTGTGAGATCAAATGGTCTATTATGAAATATAGGTTGATATAATATTAACTATATAATTGAAAGAAGTATTGAATTTTTATAATTTCTGATGAAATCTAAAACATTATACCATCAGAAAAATCAGTGACATGACAAATATTTGCGAGATCACTCATTTTACCGAAAACCTATTTACATATTGTAAAAATGTGAAATGAATAGCTGTTTAGGTCTCTGTCTTATATTTGAAGTAATATGGTAATTATTATTATTATTATATTCGCTGTAAAAACATTTATTACATTGTTATTTGTAATTTTGTTGAGCGATAATAAGTACCTTCCCACATTTTTTGATAAATTCTATTTTTTAAAAGCAGTTCATTTATCTTTTATTAATTTTTAAATTTATTATTCTTATCATTGCTTCTATTGAAATAATGATATTATTATTTGGAAATCAATGTTACAAAGTTTGTGCAATTAAAGTGATATTCCAAATTAGGGGATATATTTGAAATTGGTTACAATTGAATAAATGAATGAATTGACAGCATTAAATATGATTATAAAATGGAAAAAGAAAGTGAATATTAAAAACAAAGATTTGTTAAAGTTTATTGTGTTGAAACTTTTTGCTATGCAATTTTATATTAATTATATTTTGTGTTATTTTTTTAATAATAAAATTATATTTGAAATCATGTTTTGTAATAATTACTAAGGCTTTGACCCAAATTATGATTGTTTTATATTAGTGATTTTGAATTACATTAGTAATGTATATAATAGTTACAATTAAGTTTATAAATTTATTCCAAAATAATGAATCTCATTAAGCATCTCCTATGTCTGAGTTTGTATTCCTTTATATATTATGATTTTTAGTCAACATAATTTATTTTCAAGTTTTAGTCGTTGTTTTTTAAAATTGATTTTAAGTTATTAAATATTGTCATTATCATATATATATAATATTATTTAATGAATTTAGTTCACAAATAATTTAAATAAAAAAAGTCCTTGCTCCCTTCTTACTTATCAGCTTTTCCATCCTGTTACAATATATATATATCAAATTAAAAAATGTTATATGTTAAATTCAAATTTTAATTATATGTTATAATGTAGCCGAAATATTTATTTTTTAATGAAGAGGGTTTTTTTTTTGCTCATCATCTTTAGAAAGGTGGCAGTTTTCACTCTTGGATAAGTCTGACATGTAAAATATGCACTACTTACTGACATGACCATTCATCTCTGATCTGCTAAAAGGTGCATGCAAGTATATGGTATTAAAAAAAATTTTATGTAGAAATTTGACATTTTCAAAAACTTTTTTCCTATAAATCAAATATTGATTACCACCAGCACTTATATATATTTTTTAAATAATAAAACAATATGGATTTGAGAATCTCTTTTTTTTCTCTCAAAGAAACAATTATTAAAGCAATATTCATTCATGTAAAAAAAGAATAACAAGTTTTAATCATTCTGATGCTTGAATTAACGAATAACCCCTAAGTTGCAATCTCAGGGAACATTTCTGATCTTAATTACGTAAATTTGGTAGCATTTATATTAATGCTCCCTTACTTATTCATTGTCTGTTGTAATGTTGCTGATTTTCTAAAATTAATATATTCATAAAATACGGAACTTTTATATTGTTTTGTAAGATAATTAATCGGAGTAAAAAAAGTCTATATTAAGATTTTATTGCTATTATTTATTGAATTTTACGATAATAAAACGTTTATTTATAAGCTTCTCTCTCTCTCTCTTTTTTTTAACGTTTTTACAAAGCCTAATTATACAATAAAGGTACTTTTTTTTTCATTTGTTATTCTTAGTATTATTACCATAATAATTGAAGTTCAAAAAATAGTAACTAGTTAAACTTAATTGCTATGTAATTATGATTTATGATATTAAATTAGAATCATCATCACTATGATTAATGTATTTCCAAAAACAATTTGATACTAAAATATCTTACTCATGTGGGCGGGGCTATTTTAAAAAAATTGAACGTGTAGAGCAAGAGTTCTCAAACTTTTTTCGGCCGCAGACTCCTTTACCAAAAACTTTTAAAACCGTCTATCCCCTAGTCATTTACTTTACTTATTCAAATTAATAAATTTGTACAGTACTCGATATTAAATATTTCACTAGATATCAAACTTTTCATTCTAATCACTTGTAATTAATGATTGAAAAAGATAAAGGAATCCCGAATATATTATCTTGTGCAACATTTAATATCGAAACCTGCACTAACGAAAATTAAAGCTAAAAAATACGAGCCGAGTTTTTTTTTTTAAGTTTTGACATTCATAAAATAAATATGTAAATTCAAAATAAGTACAAATATTGAAATCACTTTCATTTTATTAAACATAAAAATGAAGTGAAAAAATAAACATTCAGACAGAATTAAACATCAACAAAATTACTATGAAAGATTTTAATCAGAATTATACAAATAAGAATACCAAATAAATTAGCTTGGCAAACTGAATTTGATGAGATGGGTGCACCTGGTAATCTGTCAACAATTTATCTAAGTCCGGTTTTAAATTAGTGAGTTGCATTCTCAAATATCCACGTTCAGTGATATGCAATCGATGTCTGTTCTGAAGCAGGTTTGAAACAAATCTTTTTCTTTTTTTACAGGATGAATTCTGTTCCAGTGATCTGCTAGTTTTGATGATTTCATAGTGTCGTTGCTAAAATCTTTTTAAGTCTTTTTCGCATATGAGGCACATTCGTAAATATTTGTTTGATAATGAGGGGACAAATCGTAGCTTCAAATAGTCCAAGCTGTACTGTCTGCATTTCTTCTTTGGTTTAGTCATATTATTATCGTAAGAAATAAAAACTTTTATTAATAACAAACAATTTCGACAGCCCCCATGATAAAAAAATAATAAAGTATGTACTTATTTGAAACAGAAGATTTTTGTTCAAACTCGAATAACTAAATTGTTTCCTCTGATTTCCTTTTTCGTAGTATTGATCCTCAATAAATAATTATATTCAAAGTTCAAATCATAAATAAGTACATGTCACATCAAACGAGCCAATTTATAGTGTTTTGTGAAAGCATGACAGTGCAAGACTGATAGATTCTGCTAATATGAAATTTTCCTGTCCGCATTTGCTTTGATATGTTCGATAAGACAATGCACAGACATGTTTGTGCAACATGTATTTTCATGCCATTCTTACGTGCGACTCTTTAACGACCCATTTTACTTTTTCGTTTGCAAATTTGGTATGTAATTGTTTTTATCAAAAAAGTGTTTTTTTTTACCATTCCTATTGGAATCATAGATATTTTGAAGTAACATTCAAATATCAGTAGTAAGGGGGTATATTTTTGCTGTCATTGACCCCCAATTTTTTTTATTAAATCTATCTACCCCTAGAAAGTTCAAATCGACCCCCTACTCGACCACTTTGGAAACTCTTGGTGTAGAGTTTAGAAAAATTACAATGAAATTTAGCTACCTCCTTCCCCCTTTAAAAATGATATATATTTTTTTTTTATTAATTTTAAATTCATAATATTTAATTCGAATACTAGTTATTTTAGTAAAAAACGTATACATGCTCTATACATTTTAGCTGAATAATATGGTAGGAGGAACTTAAGATCTAAATGTGCTCAGATCAAAGTTTAGTTCTTCACTTCTGTTGCTGAAACATCACATGATCTTTTAAAAAAAACCTAACTATTCAATTATTTTTTTTCTTTAACATTTTTTTTTTTTTTGTAAAGAACAATTTGGAAAATTTTTTTACTACTGTATGTATGTAAGTGGGAAAGTTAATAAATAGATTACAAATGGTCATAAAAAATATGATGTGAATATAATTATTTCTTGACAGAAATTTTATTTATATGAATGTCATTGAACTGCAGATTATTTATGACTTTCTATGGTTATAATAGTACTTTAGAGATAATTAGTTAATCCCTTAATTGCACTCACAAGAAGGATTTAAATGCTATTTGATAAAGGAACATTTATAAATGATTATTCTTATCTTATGAATTATATTTAGTGACTTCCACCCCCAATGTGCATCAGTTTGTAAAATTATTATTGTAAAAATCTATTTTAATGTTGCTTTCATGTTTCTTTTAAGCTTTTGTCTTTTTTCATAAATTATTATATTTCATTTATAAATATATTGTTTTATAATTTGTTTGCATATATATGTTTCTAAAATATTATATATAATTTGGAAAATATGTTACTTTATATTTTATTTTTTCATACTTCAGAATCTTCTAATACAATCTTTATACCTATATGGATTGGAAGTTCTTTTAAGAGGTGCCAACTCTCTGTTCAGGGGGAAAAGGAAATCATTTTGAAGTTGATTTAATTTGAATCCAGTTACTCAGAGCTCAAACTTCTTATGAACTCTCAAGCAATAAAACCACTTGATTATTTATTTCATTTAACTTGAATATAATTTATTTAATGTCAATTTAATTAGTTGAAATGTAATTGTATTAATGAAATAATTATTGAAACATGACATAATAAAATAATATTATGAAGGAATTTTGGGTTCATTTTATCGAAATATTAAAATCTTTTTTAAAAAAATGATGCTATTGCTTCTCCACAAAGTGGTAACTGGGTCGTGACATATTATTATAAAGATGAGGGAATTTGCTTTGATGTAAAGAAAAGTTAGAAAAATAAAATTATGAATAATTATTGAGCTGTGAAATATAGATATATAAATTAAAATATGTATTTTTTTTTCATATCATGTTAATTTGTTGTTGAAGATTTAAATCAAAAATTAAGTCTAAATTATAAAAAGATAAACTAACTAAATCCATTATATCTGTAAACTTACATATTGATACATTTATGCACATCATCATCATCATCATCAATCATTATCAATTCACTGAAGGATGAAGGTCTCTCAAGTTCAATCCATCTTCTCTGATTTCTATCTTCTCTTCTCCACTTCACCCTGCACACTTCCTTATTTCATCCAAGCATCTCACATATGCTTCCTTTCTAGTCATTTACAATATTTTGGAATCCAGTTTAAGATTTCAACTGTTCTATTTATTATCATCCCTTCTAGAAATATATCCAGCCCAATTCCACTTCAGTCTCTTAATTCTTTCAATGATGTCAGTAACACATCTTTGTTCCCTTACCCATGTATTTTGTTTTCGATCTCTTCTTGTTACTCCTAACATGCATCTCGCTATACTTCTTTGAGTGGTTTGTAGTCTCTACTGGTAAAACACATTTTTTAAAACCTTTATTTTGCTTGTTTAAGCATGTTCATGTGTGTTTAAAAACAAACAACAGAATGAATTTTTTTTTGCTGTATTAATTTTAAATTTTATAGACTTATAATTTTAAAAAAATATTTTCTATAAATGAAATTACTAAAACTCTTAACATTTTCCTATGTTTTTTTTCTTCCCAAATATTTTTATTTGCATATGTTTAAATAAATGCCTTCCAAAACTGGGTGAAACTCTCTGTCTTTCCATGTGTTTGCATTCTCCGTCCATAATTTCATTGGAAAGTTAAAGTATTGCTTTCTCTGATTTTTTTATTTTTTTTATTGATCTTGGTTATCATAAAGCTTCTATTTTTTTTTTTTTTTTAAAAAAGATTGATTGTTAATATAAAGTTACCTACTATTATATAAAATATTCTAAATAGTCAGCTAAAGGAAACTTAATTAGTTTCATAGCTGAATATTATCAATACCATCTAAGTATATATCTAACATACTATACTATAAATGTGAAAAAAAAACAACCCCTCATTTGTAAACTTATATTCATAAACAAAATTTTATCTATATTATTAATTGTTAATTAATAACAAAATTTAAAGTTAAAATGAGTGTGTTTAGTGATTATTATTTTTTACTACAAACTGTAAGTTGGACCATATTGACTATGTTCTCTATGTCTCATTTTAATAGTTGCAACCAACTAACTTTAAAATTTTTAAATATATGCTCACTCTGAAATTATTATTGGAAATGCAAAACTGTCAATTATAATTAATGCATATCAAATAAAACTAGGGAAAATTGTAAATTGATTAATCTAGTAATTGAATGTATTTAAATGTACATCCTAACTAATTCTTAAAAAGTTAAATGCTTACTTTCAGAATAAGTGAAAAGTTAATTTATTAAGAAATCATGTAATCTTTATTTTTGACCAATTTACTTTATCATAAATGTTTGACATTTGCCTTACCACTTGGAAAAAAATATCTCACAATTCTTATGATTAATCCATTCACCACATTATATATAATTGATTTCTTGTTTGTTTGTTTAGCTTTTGTGCTCCCTTCATTAGAAAGAAAAAACATTATTGCTGTTCTTTAATAAAATCAATAATTTCACTGTTATTTATAAATATGGTCCATTAATATATTAAAAATTACAAAAACAATAAATTATTTAACACATTTTTTCTTTTCAAATAATGTTTTTTTTTTTTATTATATCTGGTATAATTATAGAAATATAATTATAATAATTGAAGGGTATTTTATATAAAAATATAAATTAAAGAAAAAAAGTAAAATATAAACTATGTATGACACTTAGGAAAATAAGTAAGAAGAATAAATACAATCACAATATGATTGAAATGTTGGAAGGAAACTGAAGTATAAAAAAATGGTTCATAAAATAAAAAATCAAGATTTGAAAAGAAAAAAATGTGTTAAAGAATTTGTTGTTTTTGTAATTTTTAATTATTATTATCATTATTGAAAATAAATGAATGGACTCATTTATTGATAGTGTTAAATTGTTTAACTTAAATACATCATCTTTTTACTTCCAAAATCTCATCTAATGTCTATGAATTATTATGAATAATTATTTGGAATTATATTAAAAATATATTTTTCTGAAACACTTTCCATCCTAAGTCTATGTAAAGGAAATAAGAAAGAAACCCAATCAAATTCAAAAATTTGTTTAACATATTTTGATATACATCTTTTTTTTTTTTGCAAGATTTCAAAAGGAAAATAAAATGTTATTAATACTTTTATATATTAAAACTAAATGCTACATATTTTTGTTATATTTATTATTATTTTATTAAGATGCTAGTGATGTAAGTTTATTTTGATTATTTAATTTTCATTTGAGAGAGAATACACAAATAAAACTTTGATGTAAAATATGCCTAAATTTGCTGGTTAAAAGAATAGTTTTAAAAATATTATTATTAATAAGATTTTTTTAAAAAAAAAAACTCATGTGTAAAATTGAATCTTCTAGAACACACATGTCTGGATAGATTAAAAGTTGCTAAGATTTATTTATATTTTGTTAATATTTGCCATATATTGAATTTTGTTTCTTTGCTTGCCATTTTAATAAAAGTATAGATATGATATATCCATTTTAGAAGTAGTTCTTGTAGTGAGTGTGTTAATATATTTAAGATATAAGTGTTCATTTTAGTTTTATGAAGATCAGTGTATTTCTTTAGTATTTTTTCATATTTATTATATAAGCACATGTGTAGTGGAGTGATCCCTAATTATTATTACAGATTAAAAACATAATGCTTTATAAATAAATAACTTGTTACATATTTATTATTATAACTCAGTAGGTTAGAAAGTGTTATGTCACTATATGCATTCATTATATTTGAATTAGTATTGAAATGATAACTTCTTTTTAGTAACATAATATTAATATTTGTTTGTGCTTCTTCAGTATTTAGCCTATTATGCAAATGAGCTTTTGAAAATGAACTTTTTATATTTTGATTTATCGATTATGCTCTTTATTGTAATGGTATGACATTTATTTGGGATCCAGGGTATTGTTTGATAATGTTTTGCTTGTATTATTAGTTGGCCATTATATTTGGCTTATACTTATAAACACATTTAATTTTACATATCCTATTGCATATTTATATTTTTTATTATCATTATATGTCAAACACTTATATATGTTCAGTGTACATATACATATTTACCTGCATGCACAGACACAATTCTGTTGCATTAAAATACATTTGAAATTTATAGAATATTTAGTAAATCTGTTTCTATATAATAAATATTGTCAGTATAATATTTGTTTTGTTAATGATTTTGTTAAGGAGACTCAAATTTGGATTGGCATCAAGAATTTTGTTTTAATTAAAATTTTTCTGAAAAACTAACTAAATGCTATCCAATTGTTTTTTTAATTATTTTTTTTTTGATAAACTTTATTCAGTTAATAATGTGTATAATTTTTATTTTATTGTTAAATAATTTACCTTAAATTATGTACTTCTTTTGTTTTATTGTTAATATTTACTTTGTTATGACCTTATAATACATTAAAGATCAGTCTTTTCAAGTTATTGCGCATGTGCTTTTTATGAGTGTTAATAATAAATGAATACTTTCACTCCCAACATGACATATAGTATTTAAGAAAAAATAAAATGAATCCACTTATTCTTTCCAACCCAAATGCTTATATATGGATAAATCTTAAGTACTGGAATAGCTTGAAAAGGCTGATCTTTAATGTATTACAATTTATAAAGCAGAGCGCTATAAAAATAAATGCTTATTTACATTTGTTATGACCTTGTTATTATTTGATATCATTTCTTTGCGAGTCTTAATTGCTTAGCCACTATAATAATATATTGTTTTTATAGTAGCTTGATGGTGGATGGGTTTAAATTTTTATTCTGATGCCCTCTTGTTTAAATTCTTTGATGAATGGTATTCAATTAATTTACATTATTAGATGGTTAACGTGTATAAATTATCAAATTGATAGTGAATTTATTTTGTTACAGTATGTTATTAAACTATTCTTGAAAGTATTTCTTTCCAAGTAAAAAATATTTTAAATATTTTATTTTAGTATTTATCAAAGGATCGTTGAGTTTATTAACCAAGTTTAATATTGTCAACAGTTTTTATTCAGAGACAGCAATGGCTGAGGGACTGTAAAATTTTGGTCAGAATCTAAAACACAAATGCAGACTCACTTTTTTTAAATGTTTATATAGGGTATTTGAACTCAGGCTCTCAAGCCCCTTCACTATCCACACTATTTTATACTACTGATACACATTATCACACACATGCAGAAAAGATCAATAATCACCAATATACGTATTTTGTGCTAAACAAGCACTCATCAGTTGGTCCAGACTACCATCTCTCTTACATATATATAATCAGTATTCAGAGATAATAGTCTGGATCAATTGATGAGTGCTGGTTTAGCATGAAATATGCATTTTGGTGATTATTTATCTTTTCTGCATGTGGGTGATCATGTGTATCAGTAGTATGAGATAGTGTGGGTAGTGAAGGGGCTTGAAAGTCTGCATTCAAATCCCTATATTTACAATTAGGCTCCAGGTATAAAAGTGCCTGGTATTTCAAATCTTTTAAATGTTTGATAAATTTTTAACTCCATCTTTTGTACTCATATCAATCATTGAATTACAATAAACATCACATGATCACTATTTCTTATGCTTGCTCTTAATTGTTATTAAAACAGGCAAAACTCTCCATATGTATTGCCACTCAGTATAAGCCAGAGTAATCAGTGGATGCCAGAAGGCTTGTGTGTAAAATCCCCATCTAGTGCCTACTCATCCAATATCCCCAGACTACTTTTTGGCTTGTGGCCTTCGTCAATGAGGAGCCTTGGATCTGAGAGCAGTGCACCTAGATCTTAGGATCTAATGCAACCCTTCAGCAGCCACCTTTTATCTCTACTTAACTACAAAACTATGAGACTTAAATTGAAAACACTATAATATTTTCAATCCAAGGTCATCAGCTTATATAGTCATATAGGTCTGAACTCAGTTCAGTACCTATATTAGACAAGATTGTTTTTAAGTCAGTAAACATCACATGATCACTATTTCTTATGTTTTCTCTCAACTGTTATTAAAACAGGCAAAACTCTCTATACATATTGCCACTCAGTGCAATACTCTGGCTTGCCTATAGAGAGTTTTACCTGTTTTTTTAGTGAATTACACACAACAAGCACATATAAATTGCAATCTGTATAAGTTTGAATAAATTTTGTTTTAGTTTAAAAAATTGTGACAGAAAGTAAAAATTATTACAAATAAATTTCAGAAGATATATTATTTCAATAAAGGATTAAATTCAAAAGAGAATAACTTGTACTTTGAAAATGATTGTTATTTTAACATCTATAGTAAAATCAATTATTTATTCTTTTATATTATTGATCTATTGAAATATCTGTGATTTTTAAAAATAAATATAATTAGTTTTAATTAAAGTTTTTTATTATAAAAGATAATAGTAAATTCTTTTAATTAAGACATTCTGTGATTTATTCAGCTTTTATTTTCTTTTATTACTATTGTTAGATATAATAACTAAAAAAAAAAAACAATTATCCAAATTTTTATACAAAAGAAAGCATGATAATTTTAAAAGTTGAACTTACTCTTGTTGATTAAATAACTTTATATTTTACATTCAAGTTTTCACCTACCAAATTTTTTGAATTTCTTGTTTGTTTGTTTTTTTAAATTAAACTTGTTTATTTTCTAAGTTCAATTGCTTTTTTAAAAAAACTTTAAATTTGTAAAACTCAAGAAAAATACTTAAAATGCAATTTGTCAACATTTAAAAATAAATAAATATCTAAGAAGGATTTTTTAATTATCTATCTCTATGTAGTGTTTGTCACTATGTATCTATTTCCTATATCTCGCTGCCTATTTATCTATCTGCCTATGTATATAAAGAGAGAGAGATTTTGTTTTTAATTATGGGATTTTTTTTTTTTTTAAATTCAGTTTGACAACTATTTTCAGATGTAATTAGTATTTGATTTTTCTTCTTCTAATTTGCTGTCTATTTGCATTGGCAACTAATAGAGCTGACAATTAAATTAATAAATTGATTGTGGAATAAGATAGGTTATTTAATATAAATTAAATGTAGCCTTTAGAGTTGTGATAATTTTATTTATTATATATCTTTTAATTATATCTGAATGTATGAAAATATATAATAATTGATGTAGAATCAAATTTTAAGATGTTTAAGATTTTAAAAGCACCAGTCTGAATAATATAAAATGTTTATTAAATGCATATTGTGCCTCATACCTGAAAAAAGCCACCTAAGTAGAAAATAATTTTAGGAATCTATTTATTTCATGATAAGTCTTTATTGATTACTCAGTGCTTAAAGCCATATAGTATATTTTTCATTTCATTATTAATATATATATATATATTCATATTGTAAGCGCTTTGATATATTTTAACAATTATCTTCATAATCAGTAATAAGGGCTGAAATTTTTTGTTTACTTCACTGGTATCATATATTTTAAAAACATAACTAATGCTGAGCTGTTTTGTAAAAAAAAAAACAAAAAAAAGATTGCTTTATTGCTTAGAAGTTCATAATTAAGTTTGAGGACCAGACATATCAGAGCTGTGATTCATGGACATCTTGAGTTCCACAATCAATCATTTTTTGATTCCGTTAATCCACATAGGGTGATTTTTTAGTTCCTATAAAATTAAAAAATAATAATTAATTTTTAGTATTATTATATGTATAGATTCAGATCTTAAAATTTCCATTTTGGAAAATCTATTGAATAACATTAAATGTAATTTTAAATTAATACTAAAATTTATGTTTAGTGTGTAAAACTAGTTACATAATGAAGTGAAATAAATTAAAACATTAATCAAATAATGAGTCTGAATTAAAAAATAAAATCTGATTACATAGGAATTCAACTGGCAATAACGAATTAACATTTGAATTCTAGAATGATCTAATGTTTTAAGAAACTTTAATAGATAATTAAAAACCTTACACCTAGATGAAAATAAAACAGATAAATTACTCCAGAAAATAAAGGAGAAAATAAACTATTTAAGTGGGGGGGAATAAAGCAACATCTCTCCCTCCCTCATGAGTTCGCACAACTAAACTGGTTTGAAAGCCAATATGAAGCAGTGGAAGAAACCAGCAGGGATTTGTTTCCAGATGCAGGATCTCGGCTTCTGAAGATACTCAAGCTGACTAGGGTTCAAACAGATCACCCCGATCTTATTATGATTTTTGTGTGCTTCAATAGCCCTCAGAAGTAAAGACCTTTGTTGGGTAAATAGTGACTTTAATTAAGTATTAAGTATGATTAAGCAAGGGACTAATACTTTCTGGAAAATATCCAAGAAAGTGTATATAGAGTAATTGAACTTGTATGTATTCATATTATATTATGTATAATGTAAAACATTGTGTATCTATGTTTTCAGATTTATAGTATTCTGTTATTGAAATTAGTTTAGAAATTGATTTGCAGTTGAGGTTAGTTATTTTACTTAGAAGGGTAAGAATTTAGAAATCATTTTGCTATTCTTACTCAAGAGAAAGATTAAGACATAGGAAAACCTGGCATAGTCATTAGTTCAAACCTAGTTAGAGGAATAGTAGTTTAGGAAAGGTTAGTAATAGTAATCAGTCTAAGATATTATCATTTGGACAAACAACCATAGGTGAGTTTGATGTGGGAATGCCTCTGAATGGCTAATATATGTAACACAGATGGAAAACTTTTTTACCTTGAATGAAATCCAAGACAATAAAAGAAAAGTTGTAGCACTTCTGTGTTTTGGGGGTAAAAAATATAGAAATTGTTAATAAGTCTTATGAACCCCCTTTCCACCACTGTTAGTATAGAATACAAGGTGCTAGTTAAGAAACTAACAATATTTTAGTCCTCGACCATCCTGTCACATAGCTCATTTAAAACTGGAATAGGAAACAGTTTAAAGGGAAATAAATAAAAGATTATAATTCAGCACTGAGAGAGCTAGCTAAGGATTGTGAGAGAGATGTAGAAGAGATATGAACAATGATTAGATTGTGAGAACAACTATTAACCGATGTTGAATTAAGATACCAGAATGCCATCCAAAAAGGCATAGTTTGCAAGCTAATACTTGAGCAAGCTCAAGCTTTTGGAAATAAAATTGAAGATAATCTAAATGCACAGATTCTTAAAACAGAGAAAATGTAGTAACCCATGAAAATCCGAATTTGAAAAGGGAATCAAAAATGGTATGTTACTGCTGTGGTAAACATGGTCATAGAGCAAAAGAGTGCAAATGGAAATATTTTAAATGGGGTTTTAAGGGACACATCATATGCATGTGCAGAAAACCTGATAATGAGTTAAACTGTGAGAAAATGTGGTGCTAAAGAATAATAAATTTATCATTAAAAAATACAGATATGGAGGAGCAGCAACAATTCATGACTGAATTGGAATTTTGCAGAGTAAATATGAAAATGGAAATAGATAGCGGCTTGGAGATATCTAAGATATCAACCATAGACTGGCGAGCACTATCAGCAGCTGATACTAGATTAAAACTTGGAAAAAACTACTGTAAAAGCTTGTGACATAAGCGGCAATGCATTAAACTTACTGGTGCAAATATAGACACTGGTTAAATACTATGATAAAATAATTAGATTACCATTATATATAGTCCAAGGGAGATGTATCACTATAGGTAGAGACTGGTTTAAAGTAATTGGAATTTAAGTTAGCATAATAATAAAAATTTCCCTCAAAAGAGAAGTTAAAAATGAATACTCAGACTTATTTACCAAGGAGTTAGATATAATAACTATGATAACTACAAATCCAATAGAGGTTGAATTAGTTGACAATACATGATCACAATTTGCAAACTGCAAAAGATACCATTTTCCCAGAGAACAAAAGTAGAGGGAAAAAAATTCAGTCATTAGTCAATAAAGGTATATTGGCACTGGTGGAAATGGCTGACTGGCTACACCTATAGGCATAATTACAAAATCTAATGGATATGCAGCAGGCTACATCTATAGGCATAATTACAAAATCTAATGGATATGCTGCCATTACAGAGTAACCATGAACAAGTTTTTAAATAAGGGGTGTGCCCTGTGTCTAATGCAAGAGATGTACTGGTGAATATTCAAAATGCATCCTATTTTGCAAAGCTTGATCTAAATTCAGCTTTCCACCATATCTCAGTGACAGAGAAAACTTCTGAAATATTAAAACTGACCACACCTTTTGGGTTATTTAACTGCAATAGGTTGCTGTTTGGCATATCAACAGCCCCAAGTATATTTCAGGCAAAAATTGGTACACTATTGTAGGGATTTGAGGGTGTTGTACTATATTTTGATGATATACTAGTAACTGTGAACTCAGAAGAGTTTATATTAAAAACTGATTAAGGTATGCAAAAATAAATAATTTTGGAGTAAAATTAAATGCTGAAAGAAGTGTATGGAATATTAAAGAATTTGATTTTTTTAGGGCACATAATCTCTGGCAAAGGCAACCATCTTTCACACAAAAAAATAAAAGCCATTGAAAAGAGAAAAACCAAAGAATGTCAAATAATTGCAGACATTTTTAGGCCTAATCAATTACTTCAGTCTTACCGAATAAATCAAAAATAGCAAAATTCCTTTGCGAGTTACTGAAAAAGAATCAAAAGTGGCAGTGGCTAAAAAACCATGATGACACTTTTAGATGCACTAAAGAGCTACTATCCATTTTGATAATAGTCAAGCTGTAACTTTAAATACAAATGCCTCAGAATGGGGCTGGGGGGAGGGTGGTTTTATGCTATTCATGTTCCAATAGAGAATGTCGTCTATGGGTCTAGAACCCTTTCCAAAGCTGAAAAAACTACAGTCAGATAGATAAAGAGACTTTGGCAATCATATTTGAGCTAAAGAAATTTTACCAATATATATATATATATATGGCAGATTTTTTCAAATAATAATAGATCATAAGCCATTATTATGTATATTGACAAATGATAGAGTAATAGTAGTTCCTGACCATTTGAGTTCTAGGATGCTAAGATGAAGAAATATGCTGGCATCATATGATTATCAGCTGGTCTATAAGAAGGAAAAAGATATATAGCATGCAAACATGTTGTCTAAAAACCCAGACAGACAGGAACTCAAATGATTGATATTGAGATAAATTATACTGATGCTACGCAGAGATACTTAACAATGGAAAAATGGTCAAGGGAAAATAAAGGATACCAGATATTAAAGAGCTGGATTAGGAATGGTTGGCCAACAAAGAAGCCACAATGCACAGCATCCACTTTTTGGACTAATAATTTATTAATGGGGTCATGGTGGTTATACCATCGGAAAGAAGAAATAAAGTTGCTACATGAAGGCACCCAGAAGCAGTGTGTGCAAAAGCTTTAGCACGTAGCTATCATCTGGTGGCCAAGAATAATAATAGATATTGAGAATTATATTTTTAAAAAATTTCCAGCTTGTCAACCACAGAGCAACATAAAACCGAAGGAATATATACACTAGTTCAAAACAAATAAACTGTGGCAGAGACTTCACATGGACCATTCAGGTCCTATTAATGACAAAATACTATTAGTACTTGTAGATTCATATTTAAAATGGGAAGAGTACCATATTATCAAAAATACAACTGTTAATGAAACAAAAATACTAAAATCAATTTTCTCATGCCATGGAATACTGGAAATAATGGTTATGGGTAATAGCACTGGATTTACAGTGCAATAGATAGAAGAATATTTTAAAAACAATGGAATCAGACACATATGTGAATTTCCCTAGCACCCAGAATCAAATGTCCTCACTGAGAAGGCCATTCAAATAATTAAAAAAAGCAATAAGAGAATCTCCGAGTAGCAACATGCAAGGTTTTATATGATTCAATGCTGCATCACTTCAATGCCTTCAACAACTACACATAAATTGCCAATGGAGTTGCTGATGTACAGAAAGTTGCACATTGAACTAGACCTGTTAATGCCAAAGAAGGACGAGTATTTCCATCATAAAACTGAAGAAAAAATATTCCAAATTGGTGAAGTATGGATATGAGATTTACTGAAAAAAAAAAAAAATTACATGAAGACTGTCCAGACAAATAGTAACCATTCAAAACAAAAATGATCAAGAATACAAAAGACACATAAACCACATTCATTTCTGAACAGTAGAAGAGATGCTGCATCCAATGATAATACCAGATAGTGAAGAATCAGCAAAACAGACAAAGTGAACAGATAAATTTGGAGGCTAAAAGACAGGAGAAATTTACAGCTCCAAGTTCAAAGTGAAGCTGAAACAAAAAAAAAAGAGGAGAAAAGAAAAGTCAAAGATAGCCTGGATCCCAATAGAATAAATGTAAACCCAAAAAATTACAGAATTATGTATAAGTGGAAGAATTTCTGGAGCAAATGGAGGATTGGAATATCTATTGAGTAAAATTAAATGTATGTTTAAATTAATACTAAAATTTACATTTACTAAAACTAGTGTGTAAAACTACTTATATAATAAAGCAAAATCAATTTTAAAAACATTAATTAAATAATGAGAAGGAACTAAAAACTAAAATCTGATTACGTAGGAATTCAACTAGAAATAACTAATTAATAATTAAATTCTAGAATAATCTAATGTTTAAAAAACCTTAATAGATAATAAAAAACATTCCACCTGGATAAAAATAAAAGAGAAAACAAAGGAGAAAAGAAAACTATTTAAGCAGGGGAAAAAAGAAAGCAGCACATTTTTTCTCATCCTCATCTTTGCACAACTGGTTTGGAGACTGACATGAAGCATTGGAAGAAATCATTAAGTATTTTTTTTCAGACTCAGGATTTCAGCTCTTGAAGGTACTTGAACTGATTAGGGTTCAAAGAGATCACCCCAATCATATTATGATTTATATGTGCCTCAAGGGACCACAGGAGTAAAGACATTTCCCATGTTGTTGGTTAAATAGTGACTAATGAAGTATTAAGTATGATTAAGCAAGGGATTAATGCTTCCTGGAAAGTGTCTAAGGAAGTGCTTATAGAGTAATTGATCTTATATGTATTCATATTATATTATATATAACTTTCAATTATTACCAATTTATTAACAACATGCGATTTAGACAAGTATTCTGTTATTAAAATTTAGTTTAGAAATTGATCCACAGTGGGGTTAGTTACTTTACTTAGGAGAGTAAGAATTTAGAAATCATATTGCTATTCTTTTGTCAAGAGAAAGTCAAGATTAAGGCATAACATATCTGGCAATATTTTTTTAAAATTATGATGTAGTTCAAAATTAGCTTTGATTACTATGAGCTGGACAAGATGGATCCCTGAGAATAATATATCATAGTAAGATTGTATTTCTCAAAGTTAATTGGAATTAAAAATAGTTTGGTTAGCTTTGATTGCTATGAGTTGGATAAATTAGATTCCCAAGAATATATCATAGTATGATGTCAATTCTCCAAATTAATGGAGTCTAAAGATGATTCGGAAAATATTACATTCTTGGTAATCATGAGAACACATTGTTAATTATATTCTGTTATTTCTTTATATTTGTCAATACAAGATATAAAAATTAATTTATTTAGGAATAATTTGTAATAGTAACCAAAACATTTCAAAGAAGCAGTGAGCTCTCACTTTCCATGTAAAACTTAGAATATGCAGGGTATATTTCAAAAATTTAAAGTGCTAAGCAAAACAATTTTAAAGAATAGCAATGGATAAAACTATACAGATGTCAATGCACATAAATCAAAATAAAATAACAAATTTTATTGAGCATTATATTATTAACTTACAAAATTTATATATATATTAGAAATTTAAATCTGTTTCACAGAATAAATATATCTGAATATATTACTAGGATAATTACAAACCAGATTCTAAAGAACTATTTTTAAAATAAACCTGTAAATACACCTATTTTTATTATATTAATGCTAATCTATCTGACAAAATAGATTAGTATTTATATAATAAAAAAAAATAGATGTATTTACAGGTTTATTTAAAAAATGATTCTTTAGAATCAGGCTTGTAATGACTGTTAGCAACATATTCGAATGTGTTTGTTCCATAACATAGATTTATATTCCCAATGTTACAATTACATTCTGATGATATACTGTAATTTAAATTATATAATGCACTTTTACAACTGTAATTTAGTATTTGCGCTTACATGCTATACTCAGAAAAGCTTACTTCACCCTTGAAAGTGCTAAGCCTCAATAAGTATGAAGTTAGTATAATATTAAGCTTTTCAGTGTATAACATGTAAGCACAAATATTGATAAATTCTGATAATAGAATAGGATTCTCTAATCTCCTCCTGTTTCTTTATTATATTGTTCAATCATTTTTGAATGCTATGAAAAAATAAAGGCAAAAAGAATAATTTTTCAGTCATTAGCAAATGAAATAATTACAAGCTTATTAATCTCGAGGCAGCTATTAGTCAAATGTCTATATTATTCCATAGAAAATATGAAATTTCAAATAATATATGCTTTATAATTTTTCAAATATTGCATGTTTTATTAAAGTTTATATTTTAAGTTTAAGCTTATAAATAATTAAATCTCAGTTTTAAATATATATTTGAGAATTTTTTAAATAATCGCATTTGTTTTTTTATGATAAATAAATAAAAACTATATAAAAACCACACCTATGTGTATTTTCTGCAACAACAAAAAACATTATGTAAGCACTTTATAATTTGCTAAAATTATATTGACTCTCTGATAACTCCTAATCTTTGACTGGAAGGATCCTCAAAAGCGTTTTTACTAAAGAGAATAATAATGATATTTCCTAATAATTACTGCATTCTTTTCTCAATTCTTGATATTTTAATAAAGTGGACCAGTAGAATTCTTAAGATCAGATAGAAATATCTTCAAAAGTTTGGAAGCTATTATATCACTACTATATTTCCAAAATTCTTTAGGCATTTCATCAGATCTAGTCTTCTTTCTGTTTTTAAGATTACAAAGAGTTGCTTGATCAGATCAAGTTGTATATCTACTAAATTCAAATGAACTGATAGTAATAGAATGGCTATATTATTGAATGCAGTCATATAAATTCTTGTATCTTTATTCAAATGATTATCATTGTCATATAAAAGACTACCATTCATTGATTATATTATATTGTCTTTCAGCCCATATATTATTTTTACTAATTCAATATATATATCATTAAAACACAGTCAACACTTAGACAATCCGAATATCAATAACAATTACAATTTCAAACTGTTGCCAGGGCAACCTCCTTTTAACAATATATATATATATTAAATTGATATATTTAGTAAATAACCATCTTTCTTCCTTGCAGATTTAATAAATAAATCATTTTTTAAGTTCTTTGTTAATTATTGAAATTCTACTTTTAAATCTCTATATTGCTTCTGAAACTCTAAGCTCATTTATTATTCAATCAATCAAAGAATATTATGTTTTCTTTCAATCATGTCATTAATAATACCTTCATTGTCAAGAGAACTAGACAAAGTTGTTGTGTTTTAGTGAATCCATATCTACAATTACTCATATCTACAATTAGCTTCTTAAGATAATTTAATGCATCGTAATATGACAAGCTTGAAAATCCAACTTGACAATTGTAAGGTTTAACAACTGTTATAATTTATCATGAATAACAGTTATTTCTCATATTTTTATGTCCCTGTGTCTGGAATATGATTTACTTTTTAAAGCCATACTTTTTTTAATTTTGTAGCATATTAATCTGTGATTTCCCAACAATCTATGCCTGTAAAGACTTATGGAATATTTATTTCCTTTACATTCAGTTTCCATTGTTTAAATATGGAGGCATCCAAGTCTCTTTTTATAATGATTTTTCTGTCTAAACAAAATATTCATAATAATTCATAGGCTTTACTAATATTCAATAATAGCATATCATTCAAATTCCATAATTGTTTTGTCTGTTATGCTAAACATTTAAATATATGTAGAATTTAATACTTTCTTTTCTTTTGACTTCAGAAGAAATTTTTTTTTGTCTTGACATGTGAATTGTAAAATAATTATTGTATGTTTTTTTTTATTATTATTATTACTAATGGTACAATTAAATTGGTGATAATTTATTAATGAAATTTGGATGACATGACTCAGGGATTTCTTTTGTCTTAGTGATCCTATTATCATTAATAAGATTGTATATAAAATTATAATTGATGCATTACTATTTTACAATTCAGCAATTAATAAATTTAAATGATATATCATTATATTTTATGATCTCCTCAAATGGGAAATGAATATATTATAGTATTAGTTATAATTTATTTTTCTAGACGTGAACTTATTTAGTATTTTTCAAAATAATTTATACTCACAAATGGTTTAAAATTTGTCAAAAAATAAGTCATTTATTTGATCAAATTTTCTTCTAGTGGCAATTAAAGTAAATTTTGAAGAAAAGATTAATTGCTGATTTTTTTTTTTTTTTTTTTAAGTTTAATTATTAAAACGATCTTTTTACATAACTATTTACAATATGCATTTTAATTTAAAAAGCTTAATTAACATTTAAACTTTCAAATTAATAAAAACAATGAAAATTAAGAGGGTTACTTAGCATGATGTGAGAATTTTTTTAAAGTATTAATAGAAAATATTTCACTTTTATTTATTTATTCAAAAATATATGTATATATTGAAGAGGCATAAAGTACATTGCAACACGTCTGACTGTATCCTGGTAAAATAAACTTGAAAAGTTTTTCAACTGGCATGGGATTGTTGTTGTTTTTTCCAGCTAGCTATCCTATAGCAACCCAATCATTCATCCAATATTAGGCTATGAATGGGTATATTGGAAAATCTTTACCTGCTATTTTCTTTATTAAACTTCTGTAATGGTTTATTTTAAAAGCTGTTTTATCTTTACTTATATATATACATTATGGTACAAAATTATAGCCAACAAAATTAAACACACACATTGATTCATCTTTTATCTCTCTAGTTAAAAAAAATAGTATATATATTATTTTATGTAAGCAAAGCATTTACAATAAATTTCATGCTATTTATGATATTATGTCTCAATATATATTTTATCAGTTTTAAATATTGTTAATTGTCTTCTTTTAAGAAATATTTAAAGACAATGTCTACCTATATACCAGTGAATATGTCTATCTGTTTGTTTCTCTGTTCAAATAGATGTATATTTAAAAGAATACTATCAAATAATCAATCCACTATTTAAAATGTATATAGATGAATAGGGATAAATAATCCCAAACTGATTTTTGGATTTTAATTAATTAATTCTGATGAGTTTTAATGTAAAAATTGTTTATTACCTTAACCTCAATGAATTTTATAAAATGTCAGTTTAATGCTGCTTCTCAAGTAAACTTACAAGGCTCTTGCTACTCATAGATATTATTTTTAATATGTGTTAGCTAAGACATTTGTTTTACTTTCCTCAATTGGAGTGGATTCAAGAATTTTTAACTCTTGAATTTACCCTGTGCAGGGCTCTCATCTTAATTATAATTAATAATAGAACATAAATCTTTACAATAAAGAATAATTTAAAAATCAGATGAATTAAATTAAAAATGAAGTAAATTCTTAAAAATATTGAAACAGATAATTATTATTATTTTTTTTATTTATATATTTTTTTATCAATATATAGATACAACTAAACTCAATGCAGGTTGAGTGAATTTGAATACTTTTTTTTAAAGTAAACAATTGGAAACTAATAATGACTTGAATTCAAAAATTATTAATTCAGTTGTAAAAGTTTTATTTGGGAGAACTATCTTGATTCATGAATAAACTTTTAGTTGATACCATAATTTGATAAATCAAAACTTCATATCAAAGAGATTTTTTTATTTTATTTATCAAATAATTGTTCAAATACCATAAAATGATCAGAATATAAAATACCACTCAGTAGGAGAATTTTGTGAAATATAATTTTTTCAATTTTATTTTAACACAAAACTTATTAATTTTTGTGACAAATTTGGAATGATCTCTTAGACTTAAGAAAGACAGCTTTGGCTTTCACATGAGTCACGCTTTGTTTTCTTCATGTAGTAGTAAATCACATGTGTTAGTTAATATTTTCAAGATACATTTGTAAAATAACTAATATTAAAACAAAAACAGAATGGTTGCACATTGAACATATTAAGATATTTGGAAGTAATATAAAGGAATAAGGATGGAAAAATCTATCACTTACATTAATATGTTTATTGAGGATATTGATGGTTTTAATCAAAAGATTGTACAGATGCTCATGATCTGGACTTTCAAATCTGGGCAGGTAAATCTTGAAACTTTTTTAAGTCACCAGAAAACTTATGATTTTTTCCCCAGCAATAGATCTGTTTCCAATGCATATAAATATTCAACATTTATCAATTAAGTGATTATGTGGATATTATTAACTTGAGCAATGTTTTTCAATTTTTTTCTATTAGTGGCACTTCCTATTTCGTAATATTTTATAAATGTATAATTTATTTTTGTACACCCAGGTCTTATTTTATGTGGTAGATAGGTTCCACAGAAAACCCACATTAAAAAAATCGCACAAAAATGTACTTAATTTACCTTGAAAAATGAGGGATAGGATCTGTAATTTTCAGAATTCGCATAAAAGCAAAGCAAGAAAGAAAAATTACTTTAAAATTCACATTAAAAAAATAAGCAAATAAAGTATGACTAATAAAAAGTTTCAAATATTTGAAAAATATTAATACAAAACAAACTTTTTTTACTTTTTTATTACTACAGTATTTAATTTTATATTTTTCATACATATTTTAATTATTACCGCTAGCATTCGTTTGTAAACTGGTAAGAAATCAGATTCGATATGATGTGATATACAGTGGATTCTCCTTAAACGAAGTCAAGAATCTCTCAGCAATTATGAACAGAGAAACCTGTTAAGCCACTTTATTTTTATTCGTGATGTAATGTACAACTAGCACCATTTTCATTCTTGTACTGTGTTAATGGTTTTCTGTTTCTATATTAAAAAAATGATATCGCAATCAAAACATTATCATTAGAAAGATTATTTTCAGTTTATAAAATCTTGGTTTTTTTTATTTTAAAAATCTAAACGATTATTTATTTCTGTTATATATAATATAATAGGTTTTAAAAGTTTAAATTTTTTGAATATTTATTGTGATATTTTTATATGTAAGTATAAATCTATTATTATTATTTACTCATTAGTATAAATAGGTTATTTACATAGAAGCCAAGTTCTAAATACAGCCTCAGGCCATATTCATGTTAGCTGCTATTAATATAATGTTATATTTTTGAAAAAAAAAAAGTATTTCAATTCAAAATAAGTTATTAATAATTTAAATTTCTTGATATCTAATAAATATAGTGAAATATAAAAGATATTAAGAAATATGAATGCATAACTTCAAAATTGCATTAAAATAATCCGCATAAAACGAGACCCAGGGGTATATAAATAATTTATCTGTATTAACTAGTTTAAATTGTATACAATTCTTTCATTTAATAATGACAAAGTTATTAAATAATTTATAGTTTTAATTATGTATATATATTGTAACCGCCCTGTTCGACGGCTTCCGTGCCGAAAGCACATTAAAGTCACTCCTATGAATCTGCTGTGTTTTTGCGTCTGGGGGGTTACATAATGTTCGGTGAAGATAATTTCAAACACATATACACGTACACTTTTATTTATTTATACGTAAATTCGGATCGAATCCAAGTAGTAGGCACCAGGAGAACTTTACAAGAGTCCGCCACGTATGTGCATAAGCTCACTCAACTATATCACAAAACATGCCCGTGCATCACTCCAGTTGGAAGCAAGAAACGAACACAGCCAATATCACCTTTCAAATTATATCGCATATGTGACCTTTCAATCGCGATCAATCAGACTTATCGTATTAGGGCCCACCCTATATCCCACAGAACAAATCAATCAAAGCTTAATATTAATCTAAGAAAGGTATGGTAATATAAACATAAGTTTAATCCAATCCCAACACCCAAAATATCAAATGCATTCATTCATAACAAAAAATAAATTGGATCACTCCAGCACTCATTCCCTATCATATAAATGTGAGTTGAAATTCCAATCAATCAATAACAAAATACTAATTAAATAAATGGTTTATTTTAATCTAATTAATAACAATTTTATGCCGGTATATGACTGGCAAGCCGAGATAAATTAACTGTAGAATTAAATGAGACTTCGCACATATATTTAAAGGATGTTTATTTGTAGACAAACTTATTCTGGTTAAGTTCTTTAATCATTCATTTATGGTCGTGAGTAATTTTATCATTTAGCTAAATGTTTTTCACTAGTTATTGTTTTTAAAGTTTATCTACTCTGGTGCATAAGTGAGTACGATTAATTTAAAGATAGCTACTTGTGGAACGTAGACAGCCGGTAAGAAGGATCCTGAGTGATGATTTCTTCTTTAACTAAGCATTCTGGCAATTTGCGAGGTCTCAAAAGCGTGTGTGGTCCTTAGGTGAAGTTTCTCCGGTGTTACGAGCATCCTAGGGGCAATCAGCTGAACGGAGCATGGAGGTCCGGCGGTCAAGCCGCGAATTTTAGGTTCAGCAACGCATCTCCGTTATACTATTATACGAAAGTTAGATCTTATTTCTCTGGTAAAAAGAAAACTTTCTTTACAAAATCAGCAACTTAATTATCCCAAGCACATCGGTGATTCTGCTAATTTCTTTTCTTTTTGCAATTCCCCTTGTAAATTCTGTCTTCTCCCGCCCTCACACCTTGAATTTTTTTCATCCAATATCCCCCTTGCACCTGTGAGTCCCTTCATCCAATAGGTCCATCGAGTATTAACTTAATTCAGCGATTTCTGGGATCGTTTGCACCACTTTGGAATTTAACTCAATTTGGCCATTTTTTCAGGCATTGTTTAGCTGGAGACAGAAGTCTGGGTTGTACAATAGCAGTGTACACTTTTTCTCACTTCTGTTTCTAAATTCGGCTTATTTTATCTAGACCTTACCGACATATATCCGGCTTATTGTTTCATTTTTACTAACTTTACATTTACTAATTACCCCCCATTGAAAATAATTTTAGATCGCTTGGAATTTCAGAACATGTTGCAAATTAATCAATTCATTTTCTCTCTTTGTTCAAACATGATTTAAATGACTTAATAAAATGTCAAACCTGTGTTCAATCATTCATCTTTCTTTTTTTAAAAAAAAAACAAAAAAAGCAAACTTACAACTAATGATTACATATTTATTCTCAAAAATAACAAAAAAACTCTTTTACTCTTATTTCAATAAATTTGACAGGTACTCTTATATAGCTGCGATCATGCTCTAGAAACGGGTGTTTCTCGTTCATTATTAAAGCAAAACCTTTTTTTTTAAAGTTTTGTAGCTGTCATTCATTTCATCAATTGCATATATATTTAATCTAACATCATATGCCTGGATTCAAATCCCATGTAACGCTATTCCGTTACAATATATTCAATAACAACATTCCTTCTCCAATATTTACTCCATTTTTTTGCAATACACTAAACAGTTTTTAGATTCAGTTTTATTAGTATTATCATAAATTTCCTAATATATAAAATACAAATCAATAAATAATTTTATCAAATAAAAATTATTTTTAAAACTAAAAAAAAAAATTAAGAATATCTTGAAACTATATATATGCACACATATATACTTCATGCTTGCATATAAAAAAATTATGAAGAAAATTTAAGTTCAACAGTTTAAGATTTGAAATACAAGCATTCTTCATATCCAGAGCTTAATTGTAAATGTATGTGGTCATATGTATCAGGGATATGAGATAGTGTGGATAGTTGAAGTGTGCTTGGAAGTCTGTGTTCAAATCCCCTATATTTATGTTCAAAAGTTTAATAAATTTAATTAATAAAAATTAAATATATGTATTGTAAATGCACAGATAATGTATAGTATAACTAATTATAAAGTTATTTTGTGTTAAATATAAAATATTTTTCTAAAATTTAGAAAGGATAATTGATTCTAAATTTAACTTTAAAAAGTCGTTAAAAAAAAATGTTTTTTTTTTTTTTAACAATAAAAAAAAATGAAAATGACACTCTAGGAAAAGTAATCAGAAGGCTTGTAAACAGATTACTAAATTAAAATTTAGGAGATAAATAATTAAAATAATTTAATTAAAAATGCTGTTATTCCCCTAGGGTATTGATCAAATAAACTCAACCTCAGTGAAAGTAATGTAGTTATCTGTACTCAATAGGTCAAAGGATCTAAACAAGAGATGGATTCGAATTTAACAGATAAGATAACTTCAAATCATATAAATAGTGCTGGAAATTATGTTCAATATTATCTTTCTATTATTCTATCTAGATCCTGTCAGTGATTATCATTCAGCCATTGTTATTATTCTGCTTTAATTAATTCTTATCGGATAATTCCAGTAAGTCTGCCATGTAAGAGTCCCGACAGAAAAGCCATCTGCATATGAAGAACTATCCTAATGTGTTGATATTAGATGATTGTAGCATCATTTGCAACTGCTGATCCCTTACAATTATTATCTTATTTAAACAGTGTTGGGCAGTAGATGATCAATGCCTGCCACATGTCATCTAATTTTCTTTCATACATGTCGGGTAATGATACTTATGTGATTTCTGGTCACTATATGCTATATATGCTGCAGAAGTTTAATTCCTTTTTAGGCATATAATATCTTCACATATTTGTTTTTATATAACTATTGTAGTACAGATGTAAATTCCTGTATTTTACAATTATTTTATTATCTGTTGCACACCAATAACATAAACTGTAATTGATCACAACAATCAAGTAGTAGGATCAGCCTTAATTCATAAGCTTGTATCAGTTAACCTATGTACAGCATATGTGGATAGTCTATAGAGAGCAGTTAGGTGTCTATGCAGTAGATTGAAATCCATTCAGATAATTAACATTAATAGTATTAAATGGAAATTATTTTAAAATATTGAATCATTATACACCATATACTAGATCTGTGCATAAGTTAAATGAAAATAATAATTAAAATAAAATTTATAAAGGTTTATTTACTTTAAGTTAATTTATAAATCAATTGACTAAAGTTCACAGTAATGCATGTTTTGTGTTGTATATGCATGAATAAATAGTGTTGTCTCATTATTTTTGGCATTTTAAATCTTTATTAGCAATCAACAATTTAGATAATTAGTTAAGAGTCTCTTGTTTTCTCCCTACCCTTAGTGGGTTTTAAAAGAAAAACTTGGTAATTCTGGGACCTTAGAATGTGGAATGCACATGTGGATTGCCCTTGGGTGATTTGCATGTAGGTTGTGCAATTCTGACAGTTGTAATATAATAAAATTATATACAAATAATATATTTAATATGTATTGCATTTTTTAAGGACTATAATGATTTCAATTGCTAAAAAGAAAAAAACTGTTAAATGTGAAGAATGTAAGTTTGATATCTTTCTAAAATTTTATTGAGAATTTTAACTCGAAGAATTTACGACAAGATAGAATATTATATTGGAGAAGAACAGTTTGGTTTTCAGAAAAAGAAAAGTACAAGAAACGCTATTGGTATTGTTAAAACAATTAGAGAGAGATATATTGAAAAAGATAAAGGATTTGGTATATATTTTGTGGATTTGGAAAAAGCATTTGGTAGAATAATTTGGAATAATCTTATGACCATTTTAAAAAATAAAGGAGTGTTTTAGAAAGAGAGAAGATTGATTTGGAATATGACTGGAGAATAATGAGACTGATAAAGTGAATATAGAAAGAGGAGTTAGGCATGGATGCAGTACATCATCCTTTTTCTACTTATTCAGCAGACATGTTAAATAATTGTGTAGACCATGGTAAACAAATGTTGGAGGCAGAATAATAAAATTTATAAGATTTGCAGATGATAAAGTTCTTATAATGGAGGATGAAAAGTGTCTTCGTAATATGTTGAATAAATTGGAAGAAGGATGTATAGAATATGGAATGAAAATTAATGTTGAGAAGACTAAGTGTTTTTGTACAGGGAGGAATGCAAAAAGACTGTAAATTGAAATCCATGATAATATAGTTCAACAGGTGTAGGGATTTAGATATTTGGTTAGTTGCTTGAATGAAGATGGAAGAAGTGAAGAGTGAAGGATGTATAGAATATGGAATGAAAATTAATGTTGAGAAGATTAAGTGTTTATGTATAGGAAGGAATGCAAAAAGACTGTAAATTGAAATCCATGATATTATAGTTCAATAGGTGTAGGGATTTAGATATTTGGCTAGTTGCTTGAATGAAGATGGAAGAAGTGAAGATGAGGTTAAAAGAAGAACATTGGCAAAGGAGGCAATTGTTAAGATAAAGAAAACACTTTGTTGATATTTGAAGAGAGAATTAAGAAAAGGGTTAATCAAGTGCTATATATGGAATGTACTATTGTATGGTTGTGAAATGTATTCAGTGAGTAATAAAATTAGGAACAGATTGAAAACCTTTGATATGTGGACATGGAGAAGAATGGAAAAAATTAATTGGATGAATAAAATAATAAAAGAAGAAGTTTTAGAAAGAGAATAAAAAAGAAAATTGTTTGAGGAAATTAGAAAGAAAAATTGGGTTGGATATATATTAAGAAAAAAGTATATTTTAATGAAAGATATTTTGGATAGAATGGTGAGTGGAAGCAAGGAGAAAGGAAGAAAAAGATTGACATTGTTGGATGATATAGGAAATGGGAAGAGTTGCATGGAATTTAAGAGCTGAGCAATGAAGAGAATGGATTGGGAAAATGGATGAATTGATGATGTGATTAGTTTCTGGATCTGTCCATGGGACAGAATACTCTTGATGATGATTGCATTTGAGCCTGATGTGATTAAGATTTTTTAATATTAGGTGAAATATAGAAAAACACATTTCTCATTTTCTTTCATTCAAATACATATTTTGGAGATTGAATGAGTGTTAATAACAAAAAGAATTCCTTTATCTTTCCTATTCCATTGTCAAATCCATATAATATTAATATCATCTATATTCTTTATTACTTTTACAATGCTTTTGGAGATATAAATAGAAGTTTTGAAGAAGATTGATGGGGTAATGGAAACTGTCATATTAGGTTGTAAAAAAAACCTTGTAAAAGTTATAAAGAACATAGATGATATTAATATTAAAAAGAGTTCCACTTAAAATATTTATTTCTTGTAGAACTGAGATTTACAGATATGCTTAAGAATTATTGTGAATTCAGTGTGATTGAAATAAGATGGAGTCCAATGAGTATCTACCAAAATATTTATTTGAATGAGAATACCTAACCAAGAGTTCTTCTCAAACACTAAAAACTGCCTTACCAGATCTGAGATAAATATAATCTATCTTATTTATCAAGAATTAAATATATATATATATTATTTATACTTTATTACTTTGTATTTATAAATAATTTTCTAATATTTCAAGATAATATACCTACTATACTGCAATGCTTTAGAAATTGTATATGAACCAAAGATATTATTAAATACATATTCCTTCTTTTTGTCCCAAGATAAATTTGATATGTGAATTGTCACTACTTTTTTCAAGATAAGACATGAGTCTGACTGTTGTTGCACAAGTTTGCAATTTGTTTTGTCTACATATGAGAGAAAAATTTTAAATAATTGTAATTTTAAAGATTTTAAAATTTATAAAAGGTTTGTGGATGATGTTTTTGTTTATGGATATATCAATACTATAAATTTGCTTGTAGGAGAATTAAATCATTTGAATGGCTTGAAATGGACATGAAAAAGAACAGGACAAAAATATTATGTATTTGGATTTATTTATTACCAGAAGTAGTATGTTAAGTTATAAGTAATCAAACCATTGCAAAAAAGTGGATATATAAATTGTAACTCAAAAGTATCAGTTATGCACATGGTGGCAAGTTTTAGGTCTTTTTTGTATTGTAATGAAAAATTATATGATTGCCAAAGTGATAAATTAAAAAATATTGAAAGTTTTGCAAAGGAATTGCTTGATGTTGGTTATAAGATTTATCAGGTTAATAATATTTTTATGACAGTTTGAAAAGAAGTATAATTTTTTAATGGGGCTGAAGATTGATAATAAAAAATGGATATCTATTCCATATATTTCAAATTCTAAAGTTAAATTTTTTAAAGATGTATATAAGGATATGTTTAATGTTTCATTTTGTATTACAAATAATGTTAACAAGTTCGTGAATAATTCTAAAAGTAGTATCTGTCAAGCAAAAAAGTAATGTTGTTTATCAAATTTTTTTTATGAATATATATTATCATATATAGATGAATCGAGTTGCAGTGTATAGAAAAGATTAAAGGAGCATCAATTGTTATACAGCTCTGTAAAAAGTGAAAAGAATAATGATTTAATGACTGCTTCAGTTTTTTGGGATCATTAAAGAACATGTAAATATAAATTTAAGTTTGATCTTGAAAATATTAAGATTCTTCATGAAGAGAGAAACTATAATAAAAGAAAAATTAAGGAGGCAATTTTTATAAATAGAAATAAAATGAATATAATTAATAGACAAGCCACTAATGTTAAAATTTAGGAATCCTGGAATTGGAGTTAATGACATTTGGTTCTGTTGGGTTTTTTGAATTTAAATGGCAGTTAAAGAGGGTTAAGTAATTAAACAAAAGTACTTCTGCAAATTGAAAGAATGTGTGTAATAATTCATCACCATTATATTTATTATTTTGTATTGTTATTACAGTATTTATTAATTAATGAACATTTTATTTGTAATATATATATTGAAACAGTAAGATTCGTATTCGAATCTTAAGTTTCACCTTTTTCTGTCGTCTCTCACTGACCGGTCTATCCCGCCCAAATTTAAACTTTTTGATATCGAATTGTGTGTGTAGCAATATTAAAAATGTATAAATATATGTAGAATTCAGCATAAACACGCACACATTTCGATTTCAAATTAAAGGCAATAAATAGGGATAAAATAATATAATTTAGATTTCTTTTAGTTATATAATTTTGTATAATTTTAATCATTTATTTTGGATTATAAAGTTCGTATTTATTGCTTTGTTTAAATTTCATTTAATAATAATTCTAAAAATATCTGATGTAATATTTAATTAAAAGTTAAAATAATCTTATGTTCCTTTTTTGTTTTTGAAATTTAAAAGCATCGGTCAGTGATAGATAATAGATTAATTAAAGAAAAATTCCCCAAAATTAATTAGTAAATGTAAAATGTAAACAATAGAACGGCAGCTTTCTTTAATTAAAAAAACCAACAAAATGCATTGATTATCCTCAGGGCAGATTAAGTAGAACCTAAAATATCTTAACAAAAATGTGAAAGATCAAGATAAGAAAAGAGGCCATCTTAGACTTGCTGGAGACATTCACTTAAACTTTAGCTTTGCTCTCGATCACTGAGAGTCTCCAAAAATATAAAAATAATTTGTTCCTGCCAAGGTATGACCGAGTAAAGCACCTAGATTATTCTCCATCGGGAGATGGCCTATCGGATGCTGAACTTTCCATTGCCCGTCATAAATTCACCATGAAGATCTGGTGCCTGAAATAAATGAAAAAGCTGCTGCTGCCATGAAATTCAATGAAATATCTAAATACAAGAAAGACTTGCCACTCGTGAACTTTTTGCTGCTAAACTCATGGAATAAGGAAACTTCTTATAAAACAGGTACCTGTCTGTGTTCAAACTCTAGAGTACTCTAATAATATGCTATAGCTCTTCTTCATACTACTTATCTAAATTATAAAATGTAAAAACTACCATTTGTATAACTAAATTGAATAATTAATGTAATGTGTAAATGTATCTAATAATCTAGCTTACCTCACTCTATCTTTCTTGGGTGCGTATTTCTATAATCTACATTTCTATCTATAGTTATTATTTAATTATTGCATGCTCATAATTATTTCAATTTTCAAAGTTTAAATCTATGATCGCTTAAAACAATGAATGCGTGTCAAATTTTCATTAATATTTACTTTCTTTAATAACTTAACTTTCATATAAATCGACACACATTCAATGCTTCGTTTATTGTAATGCAGGGTCTACTACTTCGCAAATGGCTGACGTATTAGTTATAATAATTCCCAATTTATATATGTTTGGTATTTATTAAATCATCATGAATAATTCCATAGAATTACATTTCTTTGAGAGTCACCAACGTTCTTTAGTAAATGTTGATAATGTCGGGCCGAATTAGAAATCCATTTAAATCTTATCATAATCGTTTATAAGTATACATGTGTTACGTTTTAGAGACGCGATGATCTATTCCGCCGTAAATATTCCGGATTCTTCAGGGTTGAAATTAACCCCGTCGTCCTACACAAGCGGACATAATAAATGCTCCCATAGGATTTGACCTGTCATGCAGCCAGCGGCAAATTGCGACACGTACCGCTTGTCCCTGGTTATGCTTATGTGACACCTTACTTTGTCGGGCCGCGGCAGAGACCAGCCTGACAGTTTTATAAATTCATTCGCGGCATTGCAGTTTCAATATACTGCCATTCCATATCGCCTTTCTAAAGCGTACCACGTGTTCCTTTGCTCAATTCTATTATTCTATATATCACTCCGCCTCTGCATTATCTTCATAATTCACTCTCAAATAAATGTTTGCCCTTAGTCATAAAATAAATAGTTTAATTAAATAAATATATGTCCGCCGCTACTCTTAAATCTTACTTTAGACTCTTGCATTGCAAAGGTATAAATTCCCCAAGGCATGCATTAGAAATACTTACTCGAGAATTTTAGGTAGCTAGATTACGCCTTCAAATAAATGTATTTCTTTTGTAAACATTACAGTATCGGAAATACCGCTACTGAAATCCTCAATATAAAATAATGTCTAAATAAATAAATGTACTCTTTAAAATATAATTATGTCGCAAATTCCGCTACTGAAGCTTTCAATCTCTAAAATATTATTAGTCAATGTTTTATTAAAATGTATTAATAAATAATTTCAAACTATATGTCTGCAGTTACGTTTCATTTATTCGATACCCATTCTATATAATATTTCCTCGATTATGTAAATATGAATGTTTAATTAATATTAGTTTGATTATTGGCTAACTCGAGAATAAAATCATGAATCTCTTGCATATCCCTGATCACCGTGCCTAAGGAAATATTTACTAATGTCGCATCAGATGCGTTGTTTCGTGGATTGTATTGTGGAACCGATAAACTATGTTCGAATTCAGTACCACGGGTAGCTTCGCTACTCGATGGTGCTGCTGTTCTGTATGGTGGTCGAATTCTGCACTATATTTACGAGTCACACGTTTTCTGACCGTTACAATATATATACAAAGAAATCAAATCATATATCACATATATTGGAATGATCATACTCATTTGAAAGTGATTAGAATTCTTTAAAATTTTAGTTTAATTTCTAATAACTATTAAAAGCTAACATTTTTCATAAAATATTTTAATTCTTCCATTGATCTGTATAATTTTTGTTTTTTGATTAAACTATATATTGTGTAATGAAAGAAAAGTTAATGGAAAATTATGAAAAACTTATTAATTAATAAAGTGTTTTAATTACTTGTTATTATTTGCAAATTTTAAACTTTAACTTTTATTCCATTAATATATATTGTTACTTATTACATTTTCTTTTGATAGACAAAACCTGTAGCCTTTGCCGTACGAACAAATGTTAGTTATGATGGTTCCGTGGATGATGACTCACCAGTTCATGGATCGGCCATTTCTTTTGGAATTAAGGATTTTTTACACATTAAAGAGGTGAATATTTGTAGTAAAAAATTTAGTTTATGGTAAATCATTTTTGAAAACAATGTTGTATACAATTTTGTAATTTATTTATATTTAACCCCATAGCCGTTATTTACAATTAGCGCCCTTTGCTATTTTAATATTCCATAATGTTATTTACAGTTTTTGGATGTAGCATGCACCATCTCTTGGTCAATTTTGGTCGCAATTTCTTCATTTTAGGCTTATTTTATAGGAAATTTAAAATTGTAGTTCTAAAAACATTCGCATATAGTGTTATATTTTGAAAAAAAAAATCACTTTTCTTTGTTGCCTATTGGTATGTAGGCCAGTCCCTTTTCTCTGATTGGATGCCTGCCAAATCTGGAAATTGTGCTGTAGGCATTCCTAAATAACAAAGTTAGAAACCAAAACAAAATGTTCTAGAGGTTCGTAATTGATTTTGAAATAAATAAATATATTTATTGTAATGTTTTACATTCATAAATAAGATTTTACATTACTTTATCAAAATATAAACTTTTGATTGGAAAAATTTTAAATTTTACAAGAAAAATAAGCTTGGGAAAGTGATCACTTTTCATGACAAGTAGTTGATCACTAATGACTGTAATTTGCATATTTGGTGTTTAAATAACAAAGTCGGAAATCAAAATAAAATCTTCTATGTGTTCATAATTGATTTTGAAGTAAATAAACATATCTATCATAATTTGTTACATTCATAAATAAGATTTTACATTACTTTATTGAAATATAAAGTTTGATTGGAAAAATTTTAAATTTTACAAGAAAAATAAGCATGGGAAAGTGACCACTCTTCAAGAAAGTGAATTATATTGCGAGCTACAGAACTGAATAATGACACACAGATTGATTGCAATATAATTCTTTTGTTTTACCGCTGGCTATTTTTTAAACATTTTTTCTTTTTTCAGTTATTAACATTATTTTTAATTTTTTGTTACATTTAACCAATTTGAATCTAAAATTATTCCAATTTTTAGAAACTGAATTGAAACAATTCTGTGTATTTTAGATTAATATTTTAACAATAGAAACCGACTGGAAATGAAACCGATGAATAATATTGTTCTCAGATTTAAGTAGTGGACCAATACAAAAATTAGACAAAGGTTATATAAGTTGAAGAAAGCATCTGAAGGTTTTAATGTTTTCAGCTTTTTCCTGAACTGCAACATGTAATTGTTCTGTACTTCTTATACTTTTATAATAACAGCAATTCTAACTTTTATAAATAAAGATAATTTTTCTTTTTTTTTAAAATTATAATATTGTTTATGAAGATAATATATTTTTTAAAATTTTATAAGCAGTTTACTTTTAATAAATTTTCACTAATAAACATTATGATCCCTAGAGTCACTTCATCTAAATGGCAGTGTATTTATAAAAATTATTTCTCCCCACAAATTTACTAATTAGATATTTTTAATGAAAAAAAAAATTTTTTTTGAAGCTTGTTTTTTTTTTTGTATATTATAAATATCTTGATTACTATTTTTGCTTAATAATAAAATGTATAATTTTCTTCTTAAAAATTAGTGTTCATTATTATTAAATTTATTTTTTATTTATATAAGGGATTTGAACACAGACTTTCAAGTTCCCTTCAACTATTCAATCTGTCTCATACAACCTGGATGACCACACATATAAATCTACTGATTTTATTTTAACCAGAAAATATTTTGATATATATTTTCCCATTCTTTTTCTTTCTTTTTAATTATTAATTTTTGATGGATTTTCAGAGAGAAAAGGCTTAGATTTGAAATCCATACATAATTTTTGATTGATCTCTTTTCATCATTGCTTTAGTAAAAATAGACAGGAAGTTGCTTAATCTCTCATTTGAATTCTTGCAAACTTGTTACATTTGAATATTCAGCTGTGTATTATATTGTAATTAAAAGTGAATATTATATTTATTAATTGACAAAACTAAACCATCAGTTAAATATACATTATTTATAACAGAGAAATTTAATTTTCAACACTGCTGTTTAAAATGAATATTAAATTTAAAAAAGTATAAAGGGATGTTTCATTATCATAAAACATTGTGATTGTGGTGAAGTCGAAAGATTTTTCCATGTCAACTTTTCAGCTTTTGGAGCAATGTTATCAATTCATTATTAATAGTGGAAATTTTTTGGAGATAATAAAAAATAGATTTAAAATACTTTCTTATTGTGCTGAAAATAATATTCTTCTTTCTATAATAATTCTTTCTTTTTTTTTGCTCACACACATACTAACTAAAGAAAAGAAAATGTATTTAAAGAGAGTATTTATTTGAATGGACAACTCATTGTTAATATTTCAATGATCTATGAATAGTCAAATATATACTTAATTAAGTATTCTCTATATGTACATGAATATTGAGAATGACAAAAACATATTTTCAGTTTGTTGATTGGTTTATAATTAGTTTCAAATATTAGATTATATAATAATTTTAATAAGATTTCAATGAAAAACAATAACATGCAACTGATGATTGAGTGTTTTGTCATAACTTATTCTTAGTATTCATTAGAATAAATTTTTCAGAGTCATCAAACTTTCTTTTTAGCAGATACTATAAAATTGTTAAAATAATAATCCAAGCAAAATGTTCAATAATCTGCACTTGGACATCAGAAGCTATTCTTTCCAGTATTTTTCATCACTTCTTAATTATAGTATGTCATTTCTAGTGTTTATCAAAAAGCAAATAAGTGGAATTCACTTTGAAACTTTTTTAACATGAATAGCATGATTTGGGCTGTCAGAAATTGAATGGTATTATGTCAGAGCTACATTATTAGCAATTTCTAAATTTCTTTTTTGTCAAAATTAGAATTTGTATCTCATATTCTGATAAATTGAAAATAAAATCAAGTATTGATTTAGAACATGAATATTACGAATAACTGTTTAAATAAATACTGTATGCTAAATATGTCAAAGTAGTATTCTGAGTATACTTTCAACTAATTAATAGTCATAATCACAGCTATTATTATCCAAGAGGATTGAGAGATTTTTAGAAGAATTACAAAGATGGTGATTTACATGAAAGTTGATTATAAGATGTAAATCTATTTATTTACATCAGCCATTGTTTTGACAGTGGATGCAGGATTCTTTCTTGTTGATTGCATGTATATTATTGGCAATGTGCCAGGCCTCTTTAACTTATGTATTTGGCATCTTTTAGTATACGTGTTGTATATATTATTTGGAATTACACTTTAAAAGAATTATAAAAAGCAAAAAAAAAAAAAATTAATTAGCTTAATTTTGTGCTGTAATATAGGATCATATTTGAAATCACCTGAAAAATGAGTGTTTACTATATTTACTTGATAAACAGAGCAAAACTCTCCATACAGTATTGCCACCTGTGCTAAACAGAGTAATGAATGGATGCCAGAAGGCTTGTGCATAAAATCCCTATCTAATGCCTACTCATCCAATATCCCCAGACTAGTTTCTGGCTTGTGGCCTTCGTCAGTGAGGAGTTTTGGATCTGAGAGCACTGCATCTAGATCTTAGGATCTAATGCAACCCTCTAGCAACCACCTTTTATCTCTACTTAACTACAAAACTATGAGAATGAAATTGAAAACACAAAAAATATTTTCAATCTAAGCTCAATAGCTTATATAGTCATATGGGTCTGAACTCAGTTCAGCACCCATACATTTTGGTGTCTTTGGCTCTTTTACAACCAAAGCCACCACCATCCTATTAGGCAGGATTGGTGTTAAACCATTAAGCATCACATGATCACATTTCCTATACTAGCACATTAATTGTTGATAAACAGAGCAAAACTCTCCATACAGTATTTACTTATTAATATTTCTCTCTATATACGTAATTATATAATTGAATGTTTGTAAATACAGTAATTAAATAATTAAAAATTTTATCCACTATATTATCTTATGCTGCAACTACAGGCAGTTGCTTTGAAGATTTAATTTTAACTTTATATATTAATTTTAAGTTTATATATTAATCTAAGCTTATTATAATAGATATAGTGTCCAATTAGAAGAATAGATAATAAGATTTTAATTAAAATATATTTTAAATATTATATCTTTAAAGAAGTAGAAAAAAGTTTGGTAGAAAAAGCTAGAATAAAAAAAAAGAACATTATAATAAAAAGGTAGAGAATGTGGCTAAGAATTTTTTTTCTATATTATTATAACAAAATTTATTAGAAAGTAAAATTTCACATAACCAACTTGCCAAATGCTGTTAACATCTATGCAGCAATTCTTTATCAAACTATCCAGAAAACTTGAAGTGATATGATAGTTCAGATATTATGGAGATGGAAAGTCTGACATGTGATATTAGTCAGGCTGAAATTCAAATGAAACTTATATGTAAAGACAGCCTCTTTCATTTTATATCTGGTGGGCAGTTTGATAAAAAGGTTAATCATTCTAGTGTTTACACATAGTTTAAAACACTATATTGATTAATTATTATATATTATGAGTAAGAGGTGCATTCATTTCACATATTTTTTCATAAACAGTATTAATTTCAGATATTGTTGTAAATAAAAGTCCTTGATAATGATCATAAAATATGGTTGAAGTATAAAAATAAAAATGATTATATATTAATACAGATTGAAAAAAAAATTTTTTGGAAAAAAAGAAGAGATGTATGTAAACATTTGTTGAAAATTTTTAATTATTTAGCTGACCACCAATTTCTTTTTATATAGATTTTTCATCTGTCTGTGTATTTTCTGCATGTAGATGTGAGTCTCAGCAAGTTTATCATAACTAATTCTGACTTCATTTGTTTTCTAATTATCTGAAACACAATATAAACAATAAAGATGATAAGAAACAGTTTGTTCTGAGATGTAATCTCATGGGGTCATTTTATATGATTCATAATTTTCTATTTGATATATACAATGATTTTTAATATACAGTTTATCTTATACATGTTAGACATTTTTTTTCATCCCATGTTATCAAATTTAAACCACAAATACTTTCTGTCTTATGCTTTTCTACTTAATCCACAACTTGTCTCAATAAAATATGACCTTATTTTTCTATTGTTTCTTAATCCCCACCCCCTTTCTTATTTACTTTTTTAATATTTTGTGATTTTTTTTTTTGTTCATTGGATTAATTTTACATGTAATAATATTTGTAAAAAATGTATATATAACAGATAATTAATACTATTGTTAATAGTCTATAATTAATTAAATCATCTCTCTCTTTCATTCTCTTTAAAAATTTATTTTGTATTTTTTTAATTTTTGTATCTTTTTCACATGCATCCATATTGAATATTTCATCATCTGAGCAAAGCCTTTCTTTTTAAGATGATTCAACCAGTTATTTCATTTAATTTTTGTATCTTTCTGAGACTTTTAAGTACTTTTTTCAAATTCTTCTTTTATTACTTAATTTAAACATTTCTTTAAATCTTAATTTATTTAAAACTTATAATTTTTTTCTTATCTCCACATTCTTTCCCTTTTTTTAAAATTCAACAATGTAGTCTTTCTCTATTGCCTAGATTGTTTTACTTTCTTCAATCAGAAAACTTTATTTATATATATATATTAGATCTACTGTTATTTTTATATATTTTCTAATTTTCTATCTTTCTCATTATTAATACTAATGTCCTCCACTAATTTTTATTTTGTCGCATTCATCATTTTTCTTTATTTTTGGAATATAATTTTTTTCTTTATATATTATTTCTACTTTTCATATTTCTTCTTACTCTTATTTATTATAATTGCAGTTTTATGTTTTTTCTTTGTTTAAATCTAAATTATTGAAATTTTATACATGTACACATTATTTTAAACTATTATATGAGTCTTTATAATTCAACATAGTCAATTTTAATATTATTCTCAATACTTTACACTTTTACATAGTCAATTTTAATATTATTCTCAATACTTTACACTTTTACAATTTATCTTAATGGTACATATTTTATCTACATTTTATTATTTTTGCTATTATTGATATTTATGAATGTTTTGTACTATTATTTTCTCTTATTTCTATTAGTATAATGATATAATTGTTTAAAATTGTTTTTTCATCAAAAACTATAACTTATGATATATATATATTTGATTATTCCTTGACCATGGATATTTGTTTTTATATTATAGTAATAGTTTTAAAATATATTGTTAGCTACAAAATATTTTTAAAAGTCTTGGTGAGATGTAATATAATTACAAAAATCTTATTAATTTTTATTAATCCATTTTTTTGAAAGATTCTTTTCACTTTCTCCTTTATTTTATTCTTAATTTCTCTGATATTCCTTAGCCATATTAAAAAATATCCATTATTTTTTTATCACCATAATTTTTCCTGTTATTATATATATTCCATAACATCATGAATTTTTTTCTTTGCCTTCACTAAGTATGTTCATTTCTGTTTTATACCCACACAATAGTACATGACAAATTTAAATCATTTCTTAGCTTGTTCCTTTGTCTCTAGTCTTTTAGTTTGAATCTTAAATAATAAATAATTTTCCCTATTGTTATCACAAATATCCTCAGTTTTAATGTTGTTTATTTTGATACCATACTAATGTTTTTACCATATGCTTTTAATTTCCATAATCTTTTCCCTTTTACTTATTTCATTTCTAATTCCTAATGCATTTTTTTTTCAGTGTATCTCTCATCTCAACTTCACCATATCTCAAAGCATCACTAGCACAGAAACTCAGACCTTCTCTTTTACTATACATGCATAGTGAAAGAGAAGGTAATGGAAAAAAAAACACCATATATCTAGCTATAAACATGGGCATGGAAATTCAAGTGTTTCTCACTTCTAGTTCACTCATGAGTTAAATTTATTTGCAAAATGCATCTATAATAAAAGAGAATGTTCTGAGTTTCTGCATAGGTGAATGTGTGTGATATGAGGGATACATTGATAAATAAAAAAAAGAATCATGAAAATAATGTTTTAATATTTTATTGCAATATTCATCTCAATTTTCCATAGATATTATTGAAATGTAATTCCCGTATAAATCTTTTGAATATTTTATTATCTGCTTTAACCAATTTATGTTCAACAGCTCTTCCAATTAAAAATTATTTAAACAATTCTTCTCTATCCATAAATATAATCTTCTTCAAACTTTTTCTTGGCATTTTTTTCTGAAGTGATAACTACCTTATTTTACACTACATCAAATTATTTGTTTAGTGCATGTCTTGCTATATTTTTGAAATCCATTTTTATTTTGTCTGTTATACTGCCATCTATTGGAAAGTATTGAATTAAAAATTAATATTCTATGACTCTATATTTTAAGTGAATTATGCAAAAATTAAAGAGCTCTTTTATTGAAGTAAAATAGAACAATATTTTTATAAAGTTGTTGTAAATCTTTTTACTGAAGAAATTTTTATTAAATTTGCTTTGTTTTGTGTGGAGGTGATGAGGGAGTGGAAAGGAAGGTCATTGTTATTAAACTGTAAAATTGTTTTATAATTATTCTGGTAGATAATTAAAAGAAAAAATTCTTGGATTAGTTACATTTATTTGCTAGTTTACATCTTTCCATGAATATATAAGAAGGAACTGGTACTTAAACAATGAATACAAGGCTTACTTTAAAGTTTCTTTACATTCTATTTTAAATATTTACAAAATTATTGATGTATAATAAGATTATGTCATAGTTATCAGATTATGAAATATAACAGAGTGAGACCTAGTTGGTGAAATTATTTAGGTAAAAATTTGAATGTTGATGAATATGTGCTGTTATTTTATCAGTTAATAGATCTTTTTAAAAATGTTTATTTTTATATATTTTTTTAATTACAATTAATCATCATTATGTTTATTGTATCATCATCATCATTTTAACCATTATTGATCCACTGTAGAATGAAGATTTCTCCAACTTCAACCCATCTCCAATTTCTAAACTCTCATCTCCACATCACTCCTTATTTCAGCCATCTTTCTAGATCTTTTACAATCTCTTGGAATCAAATTTAAGATTTCAACTGTCCATCTATTATCATGTCTTCTAGCAATATGTCCAGCCCAACTTCACTTCAATATCTAGAATACCTTTTTATATAATATTTGAATTAGTAAGTGATATATAATAGATATATTTGTTGATATTATATATCACTTGCTAATTCGAATATATAAAAAGCTGTTCTAGATATTGCTAATATTTGGTTATTCTTATTTAGAGGATAAAATAAAGAAGGAAAGATATAAATTTTCATTACTCAGTATTTTTAATCTGGTGAATATGGAGGAATGCCATGGCAGTGGATAATTTAATTATTTTATCTATGTGCATACAGATTATTAATACAGATGGAAACATAATGGAGGAAATTAATCATAGAATTAAACTTGATTGGAGTGCTTTTGGTAGAAATAACTTGATACTAAAAGGAAATATGCCTATGTGTTTGAAAAGAATGGTTTTTAACAAATGTGTTTTACCAGTTCTTACTTATGGATCTGAGACTTGGACACTTAATAGAAGAGCAATACAGAGACTTCAGACCACTCAAAGGAGTATGGAGAGATGTATGTTGGGAGTAACAAGAAGAGATCAAAAATGCAATGTATGGGTAAGACAACAAACAGGTGTTACTGACCTTATTGAAAAAATTAAAAGATTGAAATGGAGTTGGGCTGGACATATTGCTAGAAGAAATGATAATAGATGGACAATTGAAATTTTAAACTGGATTCCAAGAGATTGTAAAAGACCCAGAAAGAGGCCACATGTGAGATGGATGGATGAAATAAGAAAATGTGCAGGGGTGTTGTGGAAAAGAGAAGCTAAAGATCGGAGAAGATGGATTAAACTTGGAGAGACCTTCATCCTGCAGTGGATTGATAATGGTTGATGATGATGATATATATACACACAGAGAGACAAATTTTATTGTGTGCATTATTCTCTACACAAGTGAAGAAAACAATGTGTGAGAATTTACACATTGATTTTTTAAAAAAAATCCCTTTCAAATATTCCAAATGAGAGTTTTGGTAATGCAATCTGAAAAGACTAGCTATATTATTGGTTCCAAACACAATCCTTCTCATTGGTAGGATCAGTTATTAAAAGTATCCCTGTCTACTTTGTGTTTATTTGTATTCATATTGTAACAGGCACTGGGT